>OZ059906.1:3328733-3473733 GCA_964057215.1 Oscheius myriophilus
TAAAAAGCTGAAAAACCCGCAAGGAACTTCGCGTTTTAAGTTAAAATCTTCAATAATTTTCGAGCAAGTACCTCGTTTTTCGTTAAACTCACACTTTGCCTCAGTCTCGGTATCAGTCTCAGCCTCAATTTTTCAATTTGATTTCCCATACTTTATTCCCAAAATATCACTTAAATCTACTCTTTCGGCATTTCATATGCCCTCAGCTCAGTCTTGACGAAGTCCAGTTCGTAAGTCTTCGGGAAAGAGTTGCACCTCAGTCTCCTGACCACATTGGCAAAGTCCTCTCCTTCGGATCCAATGTACATCTTCAGTTTCGGATCACAGGTGTAGGTCAAAGAAGCGCCAACCGCGATTTGAGTTCCAATCTACAAGACATGGCAGTTTCAATTCATATTTCCATACAATTACCTCTTGTTGAAGGTGATGATTTTTGTCAAGGTGGAAATGGTAGTACTCAATTGTAATAACAACGTTGTGATTTTTGGAGACACGGTTACATTCGAAGGTTATGGTGGTATTGTCGTCGGTGTGCCTGTACGACCTGAAGAATCATTTTTAAATAAAAACTTAGGAAACTTGACGATCTAACAATTCTATCGTGTAGATCTCATTTTCTCGGTTCTGAAACATACCACGTTGATGCAATTTGAATAGGAATGCACTGAGTTACGGGCACTCCCCGATTTGGTTCGGGTGCGTGCGACAAGGCTGAGTGTGGGCGAGAGAGCGCGCGCAAGGGAGAGAGGCCAGCGTGGAGCACAATTTTTGGAAAAACGCTTGTATTTCGGGCAGTTTCACGCCGATTTGGCAAATTTTGGTACTTTTCTGAATCAGAAAAACTTGATCTATTCAACTAAATTGCTTACAACTATTTATATTGAAAATATAAATTGCTTACGTCATCTTTCCCTCGGCGGTGTTTGTCGTAGCCTGATGTACGATGGTAGGGGCCTCGCAGTTGGGCTTGGGCTTCACGGGAGCATCACAGGCATAGGCAGAGAAGACGAGGAAGGAGCTGAAGATGACGACGGAGGACCACATGTTGATGTGAAGACACGCCGTGACAAGGGCTTATGTAGTAGAGAGTTTCACATTCCCGTTTGTAGACGGAGAATAGAGACAATATGTGGGGTGGGAAAAGGGATTGTGGAAAAAAATCGGCGGTGGAATTATTGAGTGCTGATGGTAAGGCAAAACTGCTATGGTTTCTACTCTTACGACTAATTTTCTAAAAACAATTATGCAAAAAAAGAGTATTATTCATATTAATAAATGAAAAGGGAATACTACAAAAGGGTTATGTAAACAATTCAAAAAACTACCGCATTGAAGAGAAAAAAGTTAGTCACCCAACTGATTAAGGTCACATGACGTCATTGCCCGAGAAGTGACGTCATCCATCGATAAGCGAATAATGGATTTTTGTGAAAATCGATATTTCTATTATCGATGGATGACGTCACTTCGCACAATGACGTCACGTGACCTCTAAAAGAGCCAATGAGCAACTTTTCCTCTCAAATGTTTTTTTTTCAAACGACGCTCCATGAAACGGTTCATCTAAATGAAGTCCCCGATAGACAGAAAAAGTACCGAGGCACAAAGAAACAATCGATATATCGATTTTTCGCGCTTACAGCCAAGTACTGTTGCTCAAAAGCAAAAGAAATAACACATATAGGATTCGAACTCAGGTCAAGAGATTGTGAGACCTATGTTTACACCACTACACCACCAGTGAGTCAGTTAGAAATGTGCGATTTCAGGCGCAGCGGAGACATCCCAACGCGACTCCGCGAAATACAGTATACCGTATTCATAACATTCACAGTTTTCTGTTTTACATCCCTTCGGATACCGCTTTGACGCGGCGCGTACCCTCCCCTTAAAGGGGCAGTAAGGGGCCTTTTCATTTCATTTTCGATCGAATACGGTCGGAAATTATGCGAATGAACTATGCAAAATTGTCTCGCACCCTCCTCATTTTCACAGCTATCTCAGTCAATTAGAATGAATTCGGTTCATTAGCATCCCTTGTAAATACCGGACACGCAGGGCGTACTGGCCATCCGCACCATCTGCAGACGGTCGGCCGTTTTTGGACACTTTGAAGTCTATCGAAAAAGGTACATTTCCGACCCATAGTCATATACATTTTCTTGATCAGCGAATTTTTCTCTCTTAGATGAGCCAATGTTGTAAAACCCGCCTGACTGTCCCTTTAACGCTGCTTTGTTAAATTAGCTAACATATATTGCAAAATTGTCTTTGAAAGTCAGTTTACCAGGTAGAAATCACAGCAGTTCCGCGTCTGCGTTAAATTATTCCACCGCCGATATTTCCCCAACAATCCCTTTTCCCAGCCGAATTGTCATTCTACAAATGGGAATGTGAAACTCCCCACTACAAAAGCCCTTGTCACGGCGTGTCTCCACATCAACATGTGGTCCTCCGTCGTCATCTTCAGCAGCTTCCTCGTCTTCTCCGCCCACGCCTGTGATGGTCCTGTGAAGCCCAAGCCCGACTGCGTAGCTCCTACCTTTGTGAACCAGTCTACTGACAACACTGAATGTGGAAATATGACGTAAGGGCTTCAGTTTTTAATTTCGACAGTTTTCATTGAGCTAGTTGAATAGAGCTTGTTCTTCTGATTCAGAAAAGTGCCACATCCACCCAGTTTGACCCAAAACTCACCGAAATACAAGCACTTTTCCAAAATTGTAGCGCTACGCTGGGCTCTCTCAACATCGCGCGCTCTCTCGCCCACCATAGCCTTGTCACCGGCACCCGCACCAAATCAAGTGCCCACATTGAGCACCTTTCGTTTGAAAAATGACGTAAAAGATCAAAAATTCAATTTTCTAGCGCTTTTTAATTAAGATTCTTTCTTTAGAATGGTAACCGTGGACAGCGAAACCTCGAAGTTCATCTGCCACCGCGTCCACCCAAACCACAACGTCATTATCACAATTGAGTACTACCACCATCACCAAAACACCTCAAACCACCACACTCAGCAAGAGGTAATTTTGGAATTTCAATTCGAACATTCTCTGTTTTCAGGTTGGAACTGAAATCGCCGTAGGCGCTTCTTTGACCTACATTTGTGATCCGTATCACAGAATGTACGTGGGATCGCTGGGAAAGAACTACCTCAATGTGATCAGGAGACTCAGATGCAACTCTTTTGATAGGAAACTCAAACAAGACCTGATCAAGAAAGAGATGAACGAGACTGCGATGCCTGAATTTCGCTAGATTCGAATGAAGTTTGGGAATAAAGTATTTGAAAGCAATTTGAGAGAGAGAGAGAGAGAGAGAGAGAGAGAGAGAGAGAGAGGAGGGATGTACGCCGTTTTCAATGAATTTATTTGCCGAGTGATCCGAATAAGAGCGTTTTTCTACAAGGAAAAAGTGCCCTTTTAACTATAGTCTGTTTCCAAATAAAGGTCGGTTACTTTTGAGCCGTCGTCGTTTTTGCTCTTTTTTAAACACCGACGATTTGAAACATTGATGTGAGTAGAAATAAATTATGCGAAATAGCACAGTAAAAGAGGAGTGCGCAGACAAATAAGTAATCGCGGCGGGATCTAATGTACCATCCTTTGTGCCGTTTTTAGGAAACACACTATAACGGGCGCACAACTGCATCCTCCGCAACATCGACCAATTAATTCCACATCAGCTACATTTGAAGAAAGTTCAGTAATGAAGGTGTCTCTCTCTGTCTCTCTGTCTCTCTGTCTCTCTGTCTCTCTGTCTCTCTGTCTCTCTGTCTCTCTCTGTCTTTCTCTGTCTCTCTGTCTCTCTGTCTCTCTGTCTTTCTGTCTCTCTGTCTCTCTGTCTCTCTGTCTCTCTGTCTCTCTCTGTCTCTCTCTGTCTCTCTGTCTCTCTGTCTCTCTGTCTCTCTGTCTCTCTATCTTTCTGTCTCTCCCTCTCTCTCTCGCTCTCTCTCTAGCCAACATTCCACCAAGATCCATCATCCACAAAGTACAAAGTCGTGACTTGGTTTTCAAGGTGAGGCGGAAATGTAAACCGCTCGGCCACCCATTCTTCTGTTCTCATGGAGGCCTTAATTTCAATTTTGTCCAACTTAGGTAAATCTCATTATATCAGTTCCAAATTGGATGTTCGTATGAAGCGCATATTTGCTGTCGAATCTAATTCCAATATGAGTACTGAAAGGTTTTTTCACACAAAAAAACGCTCACCTATTACCAACATTCAAGCGAAGAACAATAGCTTCATTTTGTTTCATCGTAATGTTGTATACGGTCCCAGCTGAAAGATTTATTGATTTATTGATTGATTGCTGTCACCATTTGCAAAGTAGCTCTGAAAAATGTGTTTAACCTTTGAATCACAGAAATTACTTACCATGAGAAGTAGGGCGAGGGCTCGCATGGTTCCAAAACTACTTCGTGTCAATGTTTTGATGTAGTTTCAGAGAACTGCGCGCGAAATAGATACTCAGGTTGGGTACGCAGCCAAAACGACTGATGCCGATTTGGGTATACTTCAGTGAAATGTAGTCGTATGGGCAGACGTGAATCGCGGGTTGCTAGGTAAAAATACTAGGAAAGAGCTGCAAAAATGAGTCGATATGGCATTTTGCATATGTTGTCCGTGCAATTGGTAGAAATTTCTTATTGCGACTAGGGCTTGTCACACACAGAAGTCGAATTGCCGCTACGTAGGGATTTGCCTTGTGGGTTCAGCGGCCTTCGGCCGTTTCAAGGGGTGCTCGGCCGCGACGCGCCCGCCGCGCGTGGATTAGGGCGCCAATTATGAAAGCAACAATGTATCGATGTTTTTACCGAGTAAAAAAAACAGAAAAATACGTATTCACAAATATTACAAAAATAAATAGAAGCAAGGTAGAGCAGATCGAGTATTCAATGTCTTTTAAATTTGGCGCACTAAAAATAAATTTGGCGCACTAAAAATAAATTTGGCGCACTTAAAAATTCACAACTAAGTTCCATATGAACAAAAATCTCATTCGAAATGCTTGCTCTGTTAGTAATTGAAAGGCGCATCCAGGCATACATGCCGTTTTCAATGGAATTTTGTGGAGAGAACTTTTTTCTGGGCTTTTCAATTTTTCAAACATTGCGTTTGATTCTTTTTAACCTTTATATATTCAAAAAAATACATTGAAAAAGCTTCAAGTACAAAAATTTTAAAGTTTTCCACAGAATTTTAAACAAGTTCAAAAAAGCTTCAAAAAAGCCAACTTCAAAATTTTCAATCGAGCTTTTATTTTCAATAAAGGTTGCACTAAAGACACTATTCTAAAAATTCAATATAGATGAACATGAGAGTTTTAAAAAGGATTTTCATTTAAGTAATTATCCTAAAGCTCCAAATACAAAAATATTAAAATTGTTATTTAGGTTTTAAATTTAGTGACTACCGTGTGCGTGTGCGTGTGCGTGTGCGTGTGCGTGTGCGTGTTTGTATGTGTCTGAATATGTGTGTATGTGTGGGTAGGTGGGTGTGAAAGTGTGTGTATGTGTGTGTGCATGCTAAATTTTAAATTTTCAAAGAACATTGTTTAACGGCGCATGTGAAAGTCAACCCTTCCCAGTTAAAACCACTTTAGCCGTGGGTCAGTTTTTTCTCAATGGAGCGCGTTTCTACGCGTCAAACCCAAATTTGTTATTTCACGATCTCAGTGAATTTTAATATTTTATTGCGAAGCTTTGGACTACTCGTCAAAATACGAAAATCGCAACAAAAATGTTTTTAAAAAAAACAATTTCTTTAAAATGTCTTTTATTAAAAACATTTTTGAACAACTTCTGTATTATCAGTTTTTGATTCATTTAAACCGAAGGAACACTCGGAGTGGTCTTCGGCGGGAAAGGGGTATCTTCAAGCTCCTTCGTAATTTCATTGCCCACAGCATCATTCGAAAAGGAGCTGCACCTCAGGCGCTCAACAACGTTGATGAAACTGTTTCCTTTAGGCGACACGTACATCTTTCTTTCCTCATCGCAAATGAATGTCAACGATGCACCACTACTAATCGTTGAAACCTAAAACCACAACCACTTGCCCTCATAAATTGCCTAATTTTCACCTCTTGCACCAAATGCTCGGTGCCATTGTCGTGGATATGACGGTATTCGATTGTGAACACGAGGCTGGCGAAAGGGTCATCTGTGCTGCATTTGAATTCCGTTTTAATGTTGGTATCGGGTCGGACCCTGAAAAGCAAATCATAAATCTTAGCGCTTTGGTATAGTGCGTTTCCTAAAAAGATACAAGGAAAATGGGATTTTCCTAAAGGTCAGGTACATTTGGTCCCGCCAAGATAACTTAAATGTCTGCACCCTCCTCGGTTTCAGCGCTATTTTGCTTATTTTTCTTATATTCATATGAATGTTTCAAATCGACAAATACGATTGGATATCAAAGTCGATGAAAAGTCGAAATCCTTTCGTTGGAAATTGACTATAGATCCAATTATTGATTTTCTTCCCGGATTACTGTACATTTTCACTCTGTTACTGTAGGTATTGATCGTGTATTCGGTTGTCCGTGGGTTTTCCCTGGTTACTGTACATTTTTGCTCTACGATTACGGTAGATTACGGTAGATAACTTAATCAATTTTCTATTCGACTTACTGTAGGTTACCCCATGTTACTGTACGTAACTTTTTTGGATTACTGTAGTTTACTTATGTTTACTGTATATGAATTAATTGCTTTTCTATTGGGCTTACTGTAGGTGACGCTGGGTTACTTTAAAATGTACTCTTTGGTTACGGCAGGTTCACTTATTGATTTGCTACCCGAATTACTGTAGATTACCCCTGATTACTGCAAATGTTTGCCCTCTGGTTACGGTAGGTAACAGTATCGATTACGTATTCGGTTGTCCGTGGGTTTTCCCTGGTTACTGTACATTTTCGCTCTCCATTGCAGGTTCCCCTTGGTTACTGTAGGCAAAGCGTGAATTTCTGCTATCTGGTTACGGTGGGTCATTTTATCGATTTTATCGAACAAAAAAAACTTGTCGAAACCTCTGGTCACTGTAGAAAAAGCCTAATTTTTCGTTTTATAGATACGGTAGATGAGTTATCAATTTTGTATTCGGCTTACTGTAGATTACCCCTGGTTAAGTGATAATTTTACTGTAGGTTACCGCTGGTTACTGTAGCTAAATCATAAATTACAAAATTTAGACCAAAGTTGTCATGACTCGTAATTTGGACAACATTTGCTTCCCAAAACTTCGATTTTCTATAATCGATTTTATCTCGCCAGATACGGTAGGTGACCCCGAAAGTTACTGTAATTTTGGGCTAAATGGGCGGTCAGAGTGGGCGAGAGAGTGCGTAAAATAGAGAGGGACCAGCGCGGCGGCAAAATAGCAGCTTAATTTTCCCTTAACCAGAGTGAAAAATACATTTTCATATTTTCAGAATCCCGAGAACCCGTTTTACAAAATTTATAACTTACTCCATTTTTCCGGCGCGAGTGTTATCCGTATCCTGCACAACATAGCCAGGAGCCTCGCATTCGGCTGAAATGAATTTGACTATTTACGATTTTCCTTTAAAAAAAACTCACTTCCAGTCGGTTGAGGAGTGGTGGTCGTGGTTGTAGTAGTTGTGGTTGTAGTGGTAGGCGTAGTTGTCGTTTCAGTCGTGGTGGTCGGAGTGGTGACCTTGGTGGTGGTCGTGGGTTTCAGGGTGGTCGTAGGGGCAGGCGGGGTCGTCACTGGGCCACAGGCGTGGGCGGAGAAGACCAAGAAGCAACTGAAGACGACGGTGGAGGACCACATGTTGTGCTGTGGAGACACGCCGTGACATGGGCTTATGTAGTAGGGAGTTTCTCATTCCCGTGTGTGGATTGACAATCGAGACAATGGGATTGTGAGAAAATTAATTGTCGGTTTCGGCGGGGGAATAATTTTGGGGTTTCGGGGGTGTGATTGGAGTGAAAAGCGAGCCCAGCGAGAAAATCAACTTATAACTTCACTCGCACACTCACACACTCACACACTCACACACTCACACACTCACACACTCACACACTCACACACTCACACACTCACACACTCACACACTCACACACTCACACACTCACACACTCACACACTCACACACTCACACACTCACACACTCACACACTCACACACTCACACACTCACACACTCACACACTCACTTCCATGGAAGGAAAAGTTTCCTAAATGCATTTTCACCCTGAATCCGAAACAGAACTGGAAAAAAATTTAAAAGGTAGAGTCCATTTCCAACAAAGAATCGAAGACTTTTCAACGACCATGACGTCTACCCATATTTAACCCCTGCCTGTTTGAAACATTGAAATGAAAAGAAATTTAGCAACCGAAAGAGCACTGTAAAAAAGGAGTGCGCAGACAATAAAGCAATCGCGGCGGGACCAAATGTACCTAGTCCTTTAGGAAAATCCCTTTTTCCTTGGCTTTTTTTTGGAAACGCACTATACCTGGCGCCAAACATCCTAAATAAAAAGCAGTTTTTATCTGCGTTTTTTGCACTGTTTTGCCTGCATTTTACGAAATTCTGTTTTTTGGCAGAACGACGATCTGTAGGTATTGCCAAGTCGGCAGTTTTCGCAGAACGCCGATTTGAAATAGAATCAAACCCGCTGCATCAAAGCTCTAAAATTCGCGAAACTTTTCGTATTTTCACTTCTTGTATATTTTTTCCTTTCCCCCTTCTGCATCCCATTATCCGCGTTGTTACTTTGCGCGCCAATGAGTCACATCTGTTTCGACAATAAATGTCCGGTCATCTGGTGTTTGCCGCCGCGGATCTCGAGGGGGCGGCGGCGAGCTTCCGCGGCTTTTACACTCAGTTCGCCCGGCCGCCATGGACGCCTACCAAGAGGTAGACTATCGATTTAGTACTTTACAAAACAACCAGGAAGTTTCCAAACGACAGAGTTTTAAATCTATTTTTGTATTTTTGAAAACTTAGAAGGTGGCGGCGATGTTTCAACGACTTTCCAATTTGCTTTTGTTTTTTATTCATTTGTTCCAGTCATTCCACGTCCATGTTACAATTAGTACGAAATTCAAATTTCATATGATACTCAGCTATCGGAGCAAAATATTGTTTAAACATTGTAATTTGATAATTAAAATTGGTTTTTTTCAGTCCAAAAAAGCCCGCGATGACGACTTCGAAGAGCTCATGGCTGCTTGTAACACAGCCAAAGACGCTGTAAAGAATGGAAAGGTAGAGTTTGAGAGAGAGAGAGAGAGAGAGAGAGAGAGAGAGAGATAGTTAGAGAGAGAGAGAGAGAGAAAGAGAGAAAGAGAGAGAGAGAGAGGGGGGAAGAAAGAGAGATGTGAGGCAAGAGATTTTGAGCTGCGGCAAACTGAGGCAAAATAAGGCGAGGCGAGGCAAAATGAGTTAAGTTGAGGAGAGGTGAAGGGAGAGGAGGTGAGACAAAATGAGGACTGTGAGGGAAAACAACGTGAGTTGAGATAGTTTATGGCAATGTGAGGTAAACTGAGGCAAAATGAGGGAGGAGAGATGAGTTGAGGTGAGTCAGATTGAGGCGATGTGAAGAGGTGGGAATAACTGAGGTGAGTCAAAGAGAGAAAGAGGCAAAATAGCGTAATTATAGATAAAGTAAGTCAAAATGTGGGAGGTGAGGCGAGATGAGGTGACACGAGACTAGATGAGATGAGTTAAAGGAGAAATGAGGCAAAATGAGTCGATCTGAGATGAGGCGAAGTGAGGAGAGGCGAGTCAAATTGAGGTCACGTGAGGTGAGACAATATGAGCCTAAATGATACAAAAGAGGGGAGGTGAGACAAAATGAGGCGAAATGAGGAAAAACAGGTGAGGCAAGTCAAAGCGATTGGAAGAAGGATGTGAGTAGATGAGGTGATGCAAAAAAGAGGTGAGGTAAGGCAAAATGAGGTGAGGTGAGATTAGAGGCAAAACAATGCAAAATGAGGTGATTTTTTGAAAGAGGTTAATTGAAAAGCGGCTTTTTTTTGAATCGATATCGCTTTTTCAGCCCGTCGACGATGTGAAACCCGATGACTCCGAAGAAGCACATGTGCCGCTGAGGCAGCTCACGATTTCAGTAAGTTTTAGGTCCCGCAGCGATTTTTTCAAACAAAATCAATCGATAAATTGGTAATTACCAAAAAAATCCATTCAGGACCCTCCTCCCCGCCCCATCACTCCCAAAATCACTGTGGAACAGACCAGCGACTCTTCCGACAGACAAACTGAAGACCAATTAGTGAGTTATTGATTAATTAATTGTAATTAAAAGTAATTATCCTAATAATTATGTTTTAACTTAATTAGTAACTTAAAAATGGTTTTAGCCCGTGGTAGAAGTGACGTGTTGCGTGCAACTCGTGGGAAAACATCACAAAGCGGGCTGCTAAACAAGAAATCTCTCAATTTTATGATTTTTTATTGATTTTTGGTTGTTAGAGTTTTACGAGATAAAGATTTTTCAATTAAGTGTATTTGAATTGAAATCAATCAATAACGAATGTTGTAGTTTGGTCAAAAACAGCGTCAAATCGCAATTTTCAAATGTTGCGAGAAAAGCGGCTTTTTTCATTTTTGCGCAGTTTCAGCTATAAAAGCGGAGATTTTGAACCAAAAAACCTACTTTTCTATTTAAAAATCAATAAATCAATATTCTCCCACTTTTGTTAAACTTTTCCGTTTAGGACCCTCCTCCCCGTCCTGTCATCAAAAAGAACAGTGATGAGAAACCGGTTGAGCCTGCGGAAAGAACTCTGGTAATATTAAAAATATAACTAAACTTATAACAAAAATACAATGTTTAGAGAAATTCATCTTCTTTCGAATCGGAGCCTGTTACTGTCGTTGAAAAAGATGATAACGGTTTTGTCTACTACAAATGTCGCTTCTGTGGATTGACTTTCAACTATATGAACACTCTTAGAGCTCATGAGAGGGTTCACGATGTGGCTCAGGTAGAGAGAGAAAGAGAGAGAGAGACAGAAACAGAGACAGAGAAAGATACAGAGACAGAGACAGAGACAGAGACAGAAACAGAGACAGAGACAGAGACAGAGACAGAGACAGAGACAGAGACAGAGACAGAGACAGAGACAGAGACAGAGACAGAGACAGAGACAGACAGAGACAGAGAAAGAGACATAGACATAGACAGAGACAGAGACAGAGACAGAGACAGAGACAGAGACAGAGACAGAGACAGAGACAGAGAAAGAGACAGAGACAGAGACAGAGAAAGAGACAGATACAGAGACAGAGAAAGAGACATAGACAGAGAAAGAGAAAGAGACAGAGACAGAGACAGAGACAGAGACAGAGACAGAGACAGAGACAGAGACAGAGACAGAGACAGAGACAGAGACAGAGACAGAGACAGAGACAGAGACAGAGACAGAGACAGAGACAGAGACAGAGACAGAGACAGAGACAGAGACAGAGACAGAGACAGAGACAGAGACAGAGAAAGAGACATAGACATAGACAGAAACAGAGACATAGACATAGACATAGACAGAGACAGAGAAAGAGAAAGAGACAGAGACATAGACAGAGACAGAGACAGAGACAGAGACAGAGACAGAGACAGAGAAAGAGACATAGACATAGACATAGACAGAGACAGAGACAGAGAAAGAGACAGAGACAGAGACAGAGACAGAGACAGAGACAGAGACAGAGACAGAGACAGAGACAGAGACAGAGACAGAGACAGAGACAGAGACAGAGACAGAGACAGAGACAGAGACAGAGACAGAGACAGAGACAGAGACAGAGAAAGAGACAGACAGAGAAAGAGACATAGACATAGACATAGACAGAGACAGAGACAGAGACAGAGACAGAGACAGAGACAGAGACAGAGACAGAGACAGAGAAAGAGACATAGACATAGACAGAGACAGAGACAGAGAAAGAGACAGAGACAGAGACAGAGACAGAGACAGAGACAGAGACAGAGACAGAGACAGAGACAGAGACAGAGACAGAGAAAGAGACATAGGCATAGGCATAGACAGAGACAGAGACAGAGACAGAGACAGAGGCAGAAACAGAGACAGAGACAGAGACAGAGACAGAGACAGAGACAGAGAAAGAGACAGAGACAGAGACAGAGACAGAGACAGAGACAGAGACAGAGAAAGAGACAGAGACAGAGACAGAGACAGAGACAGAGACAGAAACAGAGACATAGACATAGACATAGACAGAGACAGAGAAAGAGAAAGAGACAGAGACATAGACAGAGAAAGAGACAGAGACAGAGACAGAGAAAGAGACAGAGACAGAGACAGAGACAGAGAAAGAGACATAGACAGAGAAAGAGACATAGACATAGACAGAGACAGAGACAGAGACAGAGACAGAGACAGAGACAGAGACAGAGACAGAGAAAGAGACAGAGACAGAGAAAGAGACAGAGACAGAGACAGAGACAGAGACAGAGACAGAGACAGAGACAGAGACAGAGACAGAGACAGAGACAGAGACAGAGACAGAGACAGAGACAGAGACAGAGAAAGAGACAGACAGAGAAAGAGACATAGACATAGACATAGACAGAGACAGAGACAGAGACAGAGACAGAGACAGAGACAGAGACAGAGACAGAGAAAGAGACATAGACATAGACAGAGACAGAGACAGAGAAAGAGACAGAGACAGAGACAGAGACAGAGACAGAGACAGAGACAGAGACAGAGACAGAGACAGAGACAGAGACAGAGACAGAGACAGAGACAGAGACAGAGAAAGAGACATAGGCATAGGCATAGACAGAGACAGAGACAGAGACAGAGACAGAGGCAGAAACAGAGACAGAGACAGAGACAGAGACAGAGACAGAGACAGAGAAAGAGACAGAGACAGAGACAGAGACAGAGACAGAGACAGAGAAAGAGACAGAGACAGAGACAGAGACAGAGACAGAGACAGAAACAGAGACATAGACATAGACATAGACAGAGACAGAGAAAGAGAAAGAGACAGAGACATAGACAGAGAAAGAGACAGAGACAGAGACAGAGAAAGAGACAGAGACAGATACAGAGACAGAGACAGAGACAGAGACAGAGACAGAGACAGAGACAGAAACAGAGACATAGACATAGACATAGACAGAGACAGAGAAAGAGAAAGAGACAGAGACATAGACAGAGAAAGAGACAGAGACAGAGACAGAGACAGAGACAGAGACAGAGAAAGAGACAGACAGAGAAAGAGACATAGACATAGACATAGACAGAGACAGAGAAAGAGAAAGAGACAGAGACAGAGACAGAGACAGAGACAGAGACAGAGAAAGAGACATAGACATAGACAGAGACAGAGACAGAGAAAGAGACAGAGACAGAGACAGAGACAGAGACAGAGACAGAGACAGAGACAGAGACAGAGACAGAGACAGAGACAGAGACAGAGACAGAGAAAGAGACATAGGCATAGGCATAGACAGAGACAGAGACAGAGACAGAGACAGAGGCAGAAACAGAGACAGAGACAGAGACAGAGACAGAGACAGAGACAGAGAAAGAGACAGAGACAGAGACAGAGACAGAGACAGAGACAGAGACAGAGACAGAGACAGAGACAGAGACAGAGACAGAGAAAGAGACAGAGACAGAGAAAGAGACAGAGACATAGACATAGACATAGACATAGACAGAGACAGAGAAAGAGAAAGAGACAGAGACATAGACAGAGAAAGAGACAGAGACAGAGACAGAGACAGAGACAGAGACAGAGACAGAGACAGAGACAGAGACAGAAACAGAGACAGAGACAGAGACAGAGAAAGAGACAGAGACAGAGAAAGAGACATAGACATAGACAGAGACAGAGACAGAGACAGAGACAGAGAAAGAGACAGAGACAGATACAGAGACAGAGACAGAGAAAGAGACATAGACAGAGAAAGAGACAGAGACAGAGACAGAGACAGAGACAGAGACAGAGACAGAGACAGAGACAGAGACAGAGACAGAGACAGAGACAGAGACAGAGACAGAGACAGAGACAGAGACAGAGACAGAGACAGAGACAAAGACAGAGAAAGAGACAGAGACATAGACATAGACATAGACAGAGACAGAGAAAGAGAAAGAGACAGAGACATAGACAGAGAAAGAGACAGAGACAGAGACAGAGACAGAGACAGAGACAGAGACAGAGACAGAGACAGAGACAGAGACAGAGACAGAGACAGAGACAGAGACAGAGACAGAGACAGAGACAGAGACAGAGACAGAGAAAGAGACAGAGACAGAGAAAGAGACATAGACAGAGACAGAGACAGAGACAGAGACAGAGAAAGAGACAGAGACAGATACAGAGACAGAGACAGAGAAAGAGACATAGACAGAGAAAGAGACAGAGACAGAGACAGAGACAGAGACAGAGACAGAGACAGAGACAGAGACAGAGACAGAGACAGAGACAGATACAGAGACAGAGAAAGAGACATAGACAGAGAAAGAGACAGAGACAGAGACAGAGACAGAGACAGAGACAGAGACAGAGACAGAGACAGAGACAGAGACAGAGACAGAGACAGAGAAAGAGACATAGACATAGACATAGACATAGACAGAGACAGAGACAGAGAAAGAGACAGAGACAGAGACAGAGACAGAGACAGAGACAGAGACAGAGAAAGAGAAAGAGAAAGAGAAAGAGACAGAGACATAGACATAGACAGAGAAAGAGACAGAGACAGAGACAGAGACAGAGACAGAGACAGAGACAGAGAAAGAGACTGAGAAAGAGACAGAGACAGAGACAGAGACAGAGACAGAGAAAGAGACAGAGACAGAGACAGAGACAGAGACAGAGAAAGAGACAGAGACAGAGACAGAGACAGAGAAAGAGAAAGAGAAAGAGAAAGAGACAGAGACAGAGACAGTGAGTGAGTGAGTGAGTGAGGCACTTAGAGAAAGTCTTAATTTCAGCCCTATATCTGCGGAAAATGCGGAGAATCTTTCGAGTTTTCTTGTCAGCTGGAGTACCACACCCAACAACACGGCAGTGAGTGCTATGACGCAATTTGGTTAACGAACAGCTCAAATATTGGGATACAGTATCCTTGCCCCTCTTTTTTTGAAACCACTGAACAAACACTCTAAATTCGAATTTTCAGACGTCAAGGGCTACAAGTGCGAATGCGGACGTTCATTTTTCTCCTACACTGAAATGCTCTACCACAAGCACCCGGAAGATATGGTGGATCAGGAGAAGGAGAAAGAAAAGGTAGAGAGGTGATTTCAAAAATAATTCGTTTTGAAATTTCAGCTGTACGGTGCTCCGATGATGATCACTCCTTCCACTTCCAACCCTGTCTCAATGGCTGACTTACCGATTCCGGAGTTTGCTGAAAAGGGATTCGAACCGAAACATCCTATGAAGGTAGAGATTGCCTCTGTCTCCTCTCGTCTCTGTCTCCTCTCCTCCTGTCTCTGTCTCTGTCTCTGTCTCAGTCTCAGTCTCAGTCTCTCTCTCTATCTCTCTCTCTGTCTCTCTCTCTCTTCCAACCTTTCTATTCCAGGTCTACAACGACGTCCGTTCCAAGCCCTACATTTGCGAGTATTGTAGCAAGAGCTACGCCGACAGCAGACAACTCGCCTACCACATGTACAGCCATAGAGGTAGGTCAAAGTACAAAATTATACCGATCAAACTACAAATCCTTAGTGAAATTGGAAAAAATCTCATTTAGGAGAGAAAATATTCAACGCTCGTTCGTCTCGCTACCTTATTGGACGACAAGGCGTCGGCTACACTGACAGGTGAATTTTCAATCAATAACCCAATCAATCGATATTCTAATCTCAATCGATCGATAAAAATCAATCGATATTAAAATCTATCTATTTATTGATATACTTTTCGCGAAAAGCGCAAATTTAAAGATTTCTTTATAATTTTTTTTCTTTTCAGGGACTCGTACCGTCTTTTCCCTCGCACCAGCGGCTACACTCCTCCACTTTATTGAGCTTACCCATATCTGACTTATATATCCTATCCCTATGTTCTTTCCCCATGTATTTACCTAGACACAGGTCAATATAGCTACAGTATCTATGTCAGTATTACACAATTACCCATATTCAGGTTACTGTAGTTTGTACACATCAGAGAGTACTGTAGATGGATTAATAAATATGCACTAATTAAGTCGTGGCTTGTTTGCAAATGCGTCCGCAAATGATTCCCAATTCAATAATTTCGTTAATTTTCACAATTCGCTCAAAAATTAAATTCCATCAAACTTTTTCGGCAGGAACAATTGTTGGGAGAAATACGATCCATTCTGGCATAAACATGCTCCACTGCGAAATCATTTCGACCCACAGTCAACGTAATTTTCAAACAGTACATATTGATTTGTTCATGTCGTGGTTTTTGATTTTCTGCCGTTTTTATGATTATACGCTAAAATTTCACGCCCGGTGTCTAAAATTTCAAAAATATGAAAAGTTTCCTTTTTTATGAAAACCTTTTGAGCATTTGGAACTGTTTTACAACAAAAGACCATAAAAAATAAAAAAAGTTACAATAAAAAATTATATGTTACGCTACAGTAACCCAAACCCAGAAAGTGCAGGTTGCCCCTTCGACAAAAAATCACGGGCCGGCCCGTTGACGCACGACCCGTGGGTTAAAATATCTAAATTGTGAGTTACAACATGTACCCTTTAAAAAGGGTACAATAAAAATATTCCTTTAAGCTACAGTAACCCAAAAACCCAGAAAGTGCGGGCAGGCCCGTTCCCCGAAAAATCACGGGCCGGCCCACTTCCCAAATTTCTTGGCGAGGTGGCAAATTCGGCTCGCTTCTGCAAACTGGGAGTAGTCTACCGTAACCCGAGATGACCTGCCGTGTTCCGTTTGACCTACTGTAGCCCAGGGTGACCTACCGTAATCCCGAGTGGCATACCGTAATTCTGAGTAGCCTAACGTAGTTCAGAATAACCTACGGTAACCCAGGGTGATCTACCATGACCCAATGGTGACCTACCGTAGCCTAGGATGACCTAGGTTAACCCCGTGTGACCTACGGTAGTCAAGGCCAAGCATGGCAACGGGCCGGCCCGACTCAACCGAAAATTTATGCCTTTTTTCAATGTAAAAATCAAAGAAAACGAAAAAAAATTTTCGGGCCGGCCCGCTTCAAAATTTTTCTCGGCCCGGCCCAAATTTTGCCATGCTTGGTCAAGGCAGATCTACTGTAACTCAAATATACGCAGCCAAATTACCCTTCCCACAAAAACCCACAAAATGAAACGTGCACTTTTCATTATCACGCGATGAAATTAGACAAATTATGGCATAACAGGCGGTAGTCGATTATTATACAAATAAAGCGGACCGTTTGGATTATGCTCGTAGTGCAGACACCGTAAAAGGGAAAAAAGAAAAGAACAACGGGATATGCGGAGGAAAAAAGGTCTAGTACTAGAGATCGCGGAGACTTGAATCGAAATGTGATAAGATTGGAACATAAAACGACATGTGGAGGCGGGAAAAACAATAACAGCAACGATAGGAAGAATTACTCGGACGAGTCGGTGGAGGAACGCTGGGTGTCGAAGGCCTCCTTGGCCATCTGAAAAAGCGGAAAATTAGTAAAGAATCTCCAAAATTACAGAAAATGCCGATTATCCCGGTTTTCTAGCAAAAAGTGCCTATTATTGCATGTTTTTCACATGTAATGCCGATTGTAGCCTAGTTTTCTACCAAAAATGCCGATTGCCGGTTTTCGGCTAAAAAAAGATTGGAGCATGGATTTCCACAAAATTTCCAAAAATGCCGATAGCCGAAATAGTGTTCCAAAATAATCCGTTTAAAACACGGGTTTTCGGGCAAAAACACAAACACATGCGTGATTTTTTAGGCAATTAAAAGATTTTCAAAATGTTGAGACCCCCCAAAAACCACATGTTTAAAAAGGATTTTCACTCCCAAAAATGCGAACATCAGTACAGTTTTCGGGTGGAATATACCGATTTTTACGCAATAATCGAGAAGAAAAGCGAAAAGTTAGTTTTTTTTTCTTTTTTAAAAAATACTTAATTTCGGCAGTAAGTCTCCAAATTGGGTGCAAACACTTGAAAAAAAGCCTCTTCCAATAAATATTCGGTTGAAATAAATTTAAAATTGGCAAGGTTTTCCATAAAATTGGAATTTCCACGTTTTCGGCGAAAAAAAACGGCTGCAAGGACGAGTTTACCAGAAACTGCGGATTTCTGTATAGGTTAAGGCGAATCAGCAAGATTTTTGGCAAGAAAGACAGGTTTAGCGGGGTTTTTAAAAACCAAATGCCCGCAAAAAAAACGCTATTCTGTCAGTTTCCAACGAAAAAAGGCATATTTCTGCTCATTACAGGACTGTTTTTTTGTCAAAACAGTGATTTTCCGAATATTTTGGACAAGCAAAATAAACTGGTAAAAAGAGTACCTTGCGCAGAAGTCCGGCGTTAGCCTTTCCGGTCTCTTCAACCAGCGAAGAGAGGATGCTGCCGGCGTCCTGAAGGAGCGTGTGCGCAGGGGCGAATTCAGCCACCTCCCCGTCCTTGAGCACCTGGAAAAGGAGAGAATTAGGGGAGTTAGAGAGAGAGAGAGAGAGAGAGAGAGAGAGAGAGAGAAGGAGAGAGAGAGAGACTCACCAGAACCCGTGTACTGTCCATGATCGTGTTCAGCCGGTGAGCAATTGTGAGCACAGTGGAGTCAGCGAATCGCTTCCTGAGTGTCTTCTGGATCAGAGCGTCAGTCCTGTAAATAGAAGCATTTATAAAAGAGCGGAGGACCACAACAGCAAAACCCCCACGTTCCTGTTGAGTCCCCCATTCCGAAAAAGGGAACCTAAATTCCTATTCAATCAAGCCCCCGCGCAAAATGATTCAAGCCCCCAACTATATCAATCCAGCCCCCATTGATATTGTTTGTAAAGCATTGTGAATTAAATGAATGCTGAGTGTTCTATGTTTGATTAATTTAGTTAGGTTTGGGCTGATTCAGATGACGGTGTAGATTCGAATACCTTTCCGGTGTCAAACAAGCCCCCCAGATGATTAGATGATTTCCGAAATACGTGCGGGGGGGGGGCTAAACAGAACCCCCAAATGACATTGCAAAACACGTGGGACTTAAAAGAAGCCCCCACAGAATTAAATTCGGGAGGGGCTTAACAGAAATCCCCTCACAATGATATATCGAAAATCGCTTAGGGGGCTTAACTGAAATCGATCCTCCAAATGGCACTCCAAATTTTGTGTGTGGTGGGAGGGGGGCTTAACATAAACCCCCTCATAAATGGCTTCAAAAATTCGCGTAAGGGGGGCTTAACTGAAGTATCCCCTCCAAAATACAAAAAGACACAAACACTCACAATTGATCCACATTGGCGGTGGCTTCGTCGATGACGAGGACCTTGGCGTGTCTGAGCAGAGCCCTGGCCAGACAGACCAACTGCCTCTGTCCCACGGAGAAATTCACTCCTCCTTCCTGCATTGAGGCCTGCAGCCCTCCGGGCAGCTCAGAAACGGCCGTCTTCAGCTCCACCTGCTCCAGAGCGTCCCACAGAGCCTCGTCTGGGTATTCTTCGAAGGGATCCAGGTTACGGCGAAGACTGCCGATGAAGAGCACAGGTTCCTGGAAAAAAGAATGATTTCTGTTTGGTTTTATCAAAAAATGCCGATTCCTGTATGGTTTTCTACCAAAAATGTCGATTACAGCATCGATTTATACCAAAAAGATTTCCAGATAGTATTCAGCCAAAATTGGAATTTCTGTGTGCATTTACGCAAAAAAAAGATTTCTGCATAGTTTCCAAAAATGGCGGACCTTCTGAAAAAAATGCCGATTTGCCCAAGGTTTTTCTACTAAAAAATGTCGATTTCTGCGTGATTCTCTATTAAAAAGTGCGATTTTCGTATGGGTTTCTATCAAAAAAGCGTATTGCGGCACTTTTCTACCAAAAATACCGGTTTCCACAATCTTCCAAACAAAATATGGCGATTTCCGGTGGTTTTCTGAACCACGCCAACTTTCGCTTGATTTTCCACCAAAAATGCCGATTTAAGCATGGTTTCCACACAGAATGTCAATTTTTGCGTAGTTTGTTACCAAATATATCGACATATGGATGGGTTTCTACTAAAAATCACGATTTCAGACTGACTTTCTGCCAAAAAGGCTGATTTATGAATAGTTTTCTATCAAAAAAGTCAGATTAAGGTATGGGTTTCCGGTAAAAATGCCGATTATTCCATGGTTCTGCACGGTTTTCTACCACAAAACGCTTATCGTGGCATGGGTTTCAAGAAGAACTGACTCGGTTTTCCACCACATTCCGATTTTCGCGTGTTTTTCTACCAAACAGGCCGAATTTCGCATAGTTTTCCACCAAAAATGCCGAATTCTACATGGCTTTATACCACAAATATCGATTGCCGCATGGTTTTCGGGCAAAAATACCGATTTCTGTATGCGTTTCCACCAAAAATGCAGATTTTTTAAAAATTCCAAACAAAAAACGAACCTGCGGGATGATGGCAATGGATTTCCTCAGCTTTTTCAGCGGAACGGAGGCCGTGTTGACGTCATCAATGTAGACATTTCCATCGCAGGGCACGGTGAGGCGGAAGAGAGCCCTCAGGAGGGAGGACTTTCCGGCGCCAGTGCGACCGACGATTCCGATCTGAAAGGGGTTTGTGAATTGTCTGTCTGTCTGGACCCTCTTTCTCTCCCACTCTCTCTCACTTCTCTGGACCCTCTCGTTCCCCCACACTCTCTCACCTTCTCCCTAGGCTTAATATCCAAAGAAATGTCCTTGAGCACGAAATCTCCATCCTCGTCGTACTTCATGTACACATTCGTCATCTTGACGTGGCCTTGCTGGGGCCAGTCTGGGGCCACCACGGTGTTGGTTCCTTCGATGTGTTCGGAAGGCAGCTCGGAGTAGTTCACGATTCGCTCAACGGAGACCATCTGAAAAAATGGGAGTAAAATAGGGTCACATGAAAGGAAAATAGTGCCACAGTAGCTTCAACAGTCACAAATTCCGCAAAATTAACGAAAAAGAGTCACAGCTGTCCAAAATGCCCCAGAAACATTCAAAAGGCCACAACCCCTACTGACACGGATTCTGCGAAAATAAGCCACATGAGCCTTGACAACTAAAGCCACTGCGGTTACAGCAACAAAAAAAAACACTCACTCCGTTCTGCAGCTCAGCCGACTGTCGCATGATCCAGGAGAAGAAACCGGTGAGTTGGACGGCGTAGACGAGCATCAGTGCCACTTCTCCCGATGTGCTTCCAACTGAAAATGGGGATGTTAGCCTCTTCTTTAGTTTACTTAATAGCGAGAAACCTCAGGCCGCCTGTGAAAAAATACACGCGACGGTATTTATCCTAGGTAGGGGTGGGCCTTAGTTTGTAATTACAAACTATCAACAGGGGGTGCCGGCGGCCCAAAACATCGATCGATACCCCGAAATCTATCGATTTTACTTGAAAATCAATCGTAACTTGTCAAAATTATACCAAGAGGGGGTGCAGTAGAACCGAACTACAAACTTATGCCCCACCCCTGATCACAGGCAACCTTAGGCCGCTGTCATAGAATCAGTTTTAAAAGTTCCGACAGCCGCATGTACCTTTATGAAAAGCTGTGGAAAACCTCATTTGTTGGATTTTTGGAAACCCACATTTGTTAGACAACCTCAGGCCGCTCTCGCTTGAATCCAGGCAACCCAGACAGCGATCAAAAGAATTCAGGCAACCTCAGGTAGCTTTCAACGGCATCCATGCATTTTTGGACTGAAATAGTCTCCGGCCTCTACTTTCTGAATACAGACAATCTAAGGCCGCTGTCGATGGTTCGTTTCCGGCCCAATACGCATCTGAGAGTAGTTGGGCAAGCAGTGGCCGTTTGTGACTGCACTGCGGCAAGCCAAGGTTATTCGTGACTCAAAGCAACAACATAAAGTCACTTACAACAAAAATTTAGGCATCCTCAGGCCGCTTCCGCTAAATCCGGAGATCTCAGGCCGTATGATAGAATGCGGGGAACCAAAATAAGCTTTTCACTAAAAAGACATCCTTAAGCCGTTTTGGGCCCAAATTACATAGCCTCAGTCCGCCAAATACCGTACCAAGGC
This sequence comes from Oscheius myriophilus, assembly GCA_964057215.1. NCBI lineage: Eukaryota > Metazoa > Nematoda > Chromadorea > Rhabditida > Rhabditidae > Oscheius > Oscheius myriophilus. Next base: position 3,350,915 of record OZ059906.1, read on the forward strand.
AACCTCAGGCCGCCCGTGACCAAATCCAATACCTACCGGGTCCAATGACGCAGAAGAAGGCGACAGCGGAGACGAACAGCGCCACAAGCCAATCTATGGACACGGCGAACCAGCGAGCCGTCGACAGAGTGAGTCCGAAGGCAGCACTGTTGATGTTCTGCAAAAAGGAAATAATTGCCTTTTTTCAATGGGGGAAAAACGGGCCGGCCCGTGAAAGTTATTGGGGGTAAAACAAACCTGCACGTGGTGGTAATGCTCGATAATCTGGTCCTGGCGAGAAAAGGCCCTGACGGTGATCAAGCCCTGCATGGTGGCCGAAATGTGAGAGTAGAGGGGACTGCGGGCTGAAAAGAGGGGATTTTTTTGTGTCAAGTGATTTTCCGCATGGATTCCTCCAAAAATTGCTTATGGCTGCACGGTTTCCAAAAAGCAAAAATCTGATTTTCCCCACGAATTTCTTTCCTAATGGACAATTTCCTATAAACAGTGCCGAACGCCGCATGGTTTTCTCAGATATTACTGATTTACCCGCTGTTTTCTTCCAAAATTGCAAATTTTCGCACATTTTTCGGTAAAAAAGCTTATTTTCGCAAGGTTTCATCCGAAAATTTGTGAACCAATTTTAACTACAAGCACGGATTTCTCAAAAATTGCCAATTTCACGGTTTTTCCCTAAAAAGTGTCGCTTTTCGCAAAGTTTGCGATTATTCGAGTGCAGTTGCGCGGATTTCTTCATTAAAAACTCAAAAAACTAGCCAGTTTCCACACGTTTTTCTGGTTTTAAAAAAATACTGATTTATACCGAAAAAATTCCATTACTGCAAAGTTTTTGTTCCTAAAAATACAATTATCACACGCTTTCTACGAAAAAGGCTGTGTACTGCATGATTTTTCCATAAAACCACCGATTGCCGCACGATTTTCCCCAAAAAACTGCCGATTTTCATACGATTTTACACAAAAATAACACATTTTTGCACAGAATTCGACCAAAGTACCCGATTTCATCGCAGAATTTTTGTTTCCAAACCGACCGCAGCCCCTTTTTCACAAATGAACCTGATTTACAGCTAAAAAAGATATTTTTGCATCGTTTCAAACCGAAATTGCAGCTTTCGGCATGGTTTTCAACTCACAAGTGGCTTCGAGTCGCTTGACGTCCCTCGACGACCTCAGATAGACGATTCGTAGAAAAACGAAGCAGAACATCAGCGGCAGCGTCGGGAGGAATACGATGGGGTTGAGGAGCACGATGACGGCGACCAGGCCGAAGATGTTCAGGGCGCCCATGAGGAATTCGAAGAAGACGAAGGAGAGCTGGTCGTCCATGGTTCCCACGTCCTTGGAGAAACGGTTGAGGATGCGGCCGATGGGGTTCTTGTCGAAAAAGTGGATGGAGGAGTTGACGATGGCGTCGAACATGCGCTGGTGGAGCAGGATGGAGGCCACGGTCTGAGCCATGCGGAACCACACGCATCTGGAAAAGAGGGGTTACTCTGCGTCTCTATCCGTGGGTTGTTGTGTCTGCGTCTATAAATTATTGCTTACGCTAGGTGTTTGCGTCTCTAACCGCCCAGTTACCAATTACTCTGCGTCTCTATCGCCTTGGTTTTTTGTGTCTGCGTCTCTGAATTATTGATTACCCTAGCTGTCTGCGTCTCTAACCACATATCTGATTCTAACCGTATGCCGCATACGGCTAGAGTCAGATGTGGTTAGAGACGTACGGTGTGCGAATCTAAGCACCCAGCTGTCTCAAACTGTCTGCGTCTCTGTCATCTCTCGAACTGCATGTTTCTCTAACCACCCAGTTGTCTGTTTCTCTCCGTCTCTAACCACTAGTTTTCTCTTTCTCTGAGTCTCTAACCACCCAGTTCTATGTTTATACGCGTCTCTAACAACCTGTAAGCTGTCTCTTTCTCTGCGTATTTAACTACAAATCTGTTTCTCTAACCACCTAGTTGTCTATTTATCTGCGTCTCTAACCACCCAGCTGCATGTTTATCTGTCTCTAACCACCTATTCACCTGTTTCTCTGCGTCTCTAACCAACCAGTTATCTTGCTCTGCGTCTCTGGCCACCCAGTTCTCTATTACTCTGCGTCTCTAACCACCACTTCTCTATGTATCTGTGTCTAACAAAAAGTCGTCTGCTTCTCTTCGCGTCTAACCAGTTGTCTGTTTCTCTGTACCTCTAACCACCCACCTGCCTGTTTCTCTGTCTCAAACACCCAGTTATCGGCGTCTCTAACCACCCAGTTCTCTGCTTCTCTGCATCGCTAACCACCCAGTTGTCTCATTCTCTGCCTATAACCATCTAGTTCCCTATTTATCTGCGTCTCCAACCACCCAGCTGCCTGTTTCTCGGCGTCTCTAACAACCCAGTTGCCTCGTTATCTCTATCCCGCGTTTTCTGCTTTTCTACCTACCTCACAACAGCCAAGACGCAGAGGGAGAGGGTCAGAACGGTGAAGATGTGCTGATGGTCCAACAGGTCCAGGTTGAAGGTTTTATCGAAGAAGTGGTAGGTTTCTCCGGTGTAGTTGAGTCCCTGTTTAGCCTCCTTGACAGATCTCTCGCTGGCCGTGGTCCTGAAACGAAAGAAATTATAAAGTAAGCAAAATACAGAGAGCTCCAGGCTTTTTTTAACTAACTCAAAACAACCTCAGACCGCGTGAACCAAATCAAAACAGCTTCAGGCCGCTGGAACCACATTAAAACAATCTCAGGCCGTTCTAACTGAATCCAGACAGCCTCAGACCGCTTGAACACAATCAAGACAGCCCCAAGCCGCTTGGAGCATATGAAAACAGCCTCAGGGCGATTGAACCCCATCGAAACAGCTTCAGGCCGCTTAAAACAAATCAAAACAGCTCCAGGCCGCCTGAACCCAATCAACACAGCCTCAGGCGACTTGAACCAAATCAAAATATCCCAGACAGCTCTAAACGAGTCAAAACAACCTCAGGCCGCTTTAGAGCTAGTCCAGGCAGCCTCAGGCATTCCTAGAGCTAGTCTAGGCGGCCTCAAGCCGCTTAAACCGAATCTTTGCCGCTCAAACCGAACAACATTCAATTTCAACCGACTAAAGCCATTTCCTGGCAGGAGTAGGCCGCTTAAACCATAAAGTAACGTACCATTGACTGAGCCACCAATCGACGACGTTATTGAGTACTTGGACGAAGAGAACGAAGGCGACGAGAGGAATGACGGTGACCCAATGGCCGCACATGGCCCTGACGTATTGCCAGTAGATTCTCCAATCCACGGAGCCATCGGCACGCTCCTCCTCCTGCACAACGGCCACGTGTTCAGCCTTCTCTTTGCCGGCAGGGTCGTCGATCAGGGCTTCGTTTTCGGATACGACAGAGGGAGAACGATCCACCAGCTTGCCGACGATTTCTGCAAAGAAAATGAATAGGACACGCCTATAAAATTGTTTGCATAAATAGGCCCCGCCCACTACAAACTTTCGCTTTAATTTTCGAATAAAAACAAAGGTAACTCCTCTTAACTTTGTGCCCTAAGGGTGATTTTACCGGAATAAGTACCAAACCTCCTTTTTTATGCGTCCCAATCTCGTAACTACCGAGGTATGGGACACAAATACAAAATTTTGAGTAGAAATAGGCCACGCCACTACAGAATGCGAGAAAGCGCTTTATGCCACGCCTACTAAATCGCACCCTGCTCCACCAGCGCATGTTCGACGCCATCGGAAACTGTATTAGCCATTGCGCGTTGAAATAGACCACGCCCACAAAATAGTGCGTAGAAGTGGGTCGCGCCTACTAAAAATATGATGAAATGGCACAGGCCACGCCCACTAAAATTGGCAATAATGAAATAGACCACGCCCACAAAAGTGCGCACAAAAGGAGAAGACCATACACACAAAAGATTCCAAAAACTGGCAAGGCCATAACAACTAAATTATGCGAAAATTGTGTGCAAATGAAATATGAGCATTTTGAGCCACGTCCACCGAAATTTACGAAAATCATAAAAAAGAACAATTGTGATGATTTTTAGCAGAACGAAAAAACTGCGCTAAACGGCAATTTCGAAACAATGATACGCGCAAATTGGAACAACTGAGAAAAAACCTATGTGGCAATCGGCAGTGTTGTTATAAAGCCGTGCGACAATGCGAATTTTTCACCAGAAAATTTAATCAACCGAAAACAGAAATGTCAGTAAAAAAAGTAAATAGCATTATTACCACAGCGAGAACTACATATTTTCGAGGTCGAAATGTGCCTGTTCAACATTTTGGAAGAAAAACGTAAGGCGATTGCCATTTTTGGTGTAAATCCATGTTTCCATCATTATTTAGGCATAAAACCGTGCGCCAAACAGCATTTTTCTTATAAAACCATGCAATAATTCAGTTTCAAGAGAAAAGTGCCGCACTCGAGAGTTCTGACAGAAAAACGTACCCATATCCTCAATTTCGCTGTCTCTGTCCTCCGACCGGGTCCTTCGCGGACTAGCAGCTGACTCGGAATTCAACCTGGCGTAAGTTTTCTCCGTTTCTTGAATGAGAGCGGCAAACTGTTCGGCGTGGGATCTCTTCAACTCAGCCGGCGGACCACTGGCGACAATCTGAATATTAAAATTAGCTGATATGTTAATTAAAAATCAAATTACCTCGCCATTCTTCATGAGCAACACGTTGTCGGCCTTGTCGAGGAATTGAACCTGATGAGTGACGAGGACGGTGACTTTGTTCTTCAGATAGCTGCAGATGCACCTGGAAGAAATGGGTTAGAGAGAGAGAGAGAGAGAGAGAGAGAGAGAGAGAGAGAGAGATTTCCGCTATCTTCATATAGTTACCAGTTTAGCCCCTATCATCGAACGGAGGCAACCTAAGGCCGCTTTCGACAGGATTCGGATATCCGCAGGCCGCTTGGGCACAATTCCTAAAACCCCAAGCCGCATATCCAAAAAAGAGCCGGTCTCTGTCCGCATCTGACAAATTCTCGGCAAACTTCAGCGGCTTTTGACAGAATGCTGGTGTCCGCAGGCCGCTTGGCCACAAGTCTCAGTCAGAATTGCCCAAATCTGGGCAACCTCTGGCCGCTTTGGAATGAATTCGGGTATTTTCAGGGCGTTTGAACATAATTCCCACAACCTCAGGCCGCTTAACAAGGAAAAACAGTATCTCACCGCAGCTGTCTTTAAAAAAAATCTATTCAACCTTCGGCCGCTTCGACTGAAATCAGGTGTATTCACGCCATTTGAGCTACAGTCGGGGTTCTCACGGGCAAGTCCGGACGATTTGAAAAATTTTGGCCTTCATTTGAGTACTAGAGTATTTGGAGTATTACATTCTCAAGCCGCAATTAACGAATTCCGGCATTCTCCGGTGGTGTGGGCAGAATTCCGACAACTTCAGGCCACTTAACAAGGAAAAGAGTCAGTCTCAGGCCACATTTTCCAGGATATAGACAATCCTAGGACTGAATTCGGGTATTTTCAGGCCGCTCAGGCAAAGATCCGACAGCGTCAAGCCACTTAACAAGAAAAAGAAATCCCCTTCCAACCTCAGGCCGCATTTGCAAGAATCAGGGCACCCTCCGGCCGCTTGCGACTAAATTCGTATATTTATTGGCCGTTTCAGGCCGCGTGAACATAATTCTTACAACTCCAACAAGAATGTGCAAAAACCCACTTTTCGAAGAGGAACCGTCCGACCGCGGCGTCCACAGCCGACAGAGGGTCATCCAGAAGGTAGATATCAGCATCGGCGTAAACAGCACGCGCCAGAGCTACTCGGGCCTTCTGACCACCTGAAACCCTCCCATTACCACAGCGAAACAAACGGATACCGTACCAGAAAGAGAGGTTCCTCGATCACCGACCATCGTTTGATCTCCCTGGGGGAACTGCTGCACGTCGTTTAGCAAAGCCGACACCTCCAGAGCGTTCCGGTAGCGTGTTTCGTTGAATTCGTGATCGAAAACGACGTTTTCGCGCACGGTTCCCGAGAATATCCAAGCGTCCTGGGCACAGTAGGCGATGGTTCCGGACATGGAAAGGGAGCCGGAGAGGGGACGAGCCTCGCCGAGGAGGGAGTAGAGCAAGGAGGACTGAAAAAGCAGGAAATTAGCATAAAAAGGCGAAGTGTTTTAATGTAACTGAAAGTTCAAACCAATAAAAAATTCCTCCCCAACCAGGAGTGGACCATAATCTTGTAGTTCGATTCTACTGCACACCCCTCTTGGTTTAATTTTGACAACTTAAGCAATATCGATTGATATTAATGCAAAATCGATAGATTTTGGGGTATCGATAGGTGACTTGGGTTTCCGGCACTATTGACATAAAACGTTGATGACCTATTGACACTATGATGATTGATGACACTATGACCTGTCCCAACTACAGCGAACGTTTTATTTTTCACAGGATATTTTTTGTCCCTTTTTTACAAGACTCGTAATGCCGATAAGACTAAAGGCGAGTTTGTCACGGGCAATTTGGACAATTGTGTTCAGCCCGTCTACTCAACCAATCAAATTACCACACAAATGACAATGGTTCGAGCCTGGTAGGCTTCCCGGCCGATCGGGATCTTTTCTTGCCAGCGAAATGCTAATTTATATGTTACCAACAAAAGCTCACACGCCAACAACAAGTTCTTTCAATTCGGAACAGATGGGCTGCAAAAAACCGGCCCGTGATGTGGAGACGCCCGGAGAACTGACGTTAGAACTGCCGCAATGCGGTCAGGAGCGGCCGGAGGTTGAATATATATCACAGCCAGACACGAATCACAGCTTGTTTCTTTACAAAAACGAAGGTGAGTCAACGGTCAGGCTGACATAACTTCGGGCCTTATTAGCATCTGGTTGGAAAAAATGAGGTAATGACCAATACTATGACCAATACTATATCTATGACCAATACTATATCGACAGGTGTCGATTCTCTCAGACATCGCGTCTTAACTTCTGTTTCAGGTGCTCTCCACCCCTAGACCTGGGTTAAGCCGGCTTTACTCTCCCGAGATATAAGTCAGCTTACGACAGGGGAAGGAGGTAGATGCCCCAAAAACCCAAAGAGTTAATGAGGATAAGGCACTATTTTCGTAGAATTCAGCTAAGGTTTTGGTTTGTAAGAAGGGCAAAGGTTAAAGAGGACTACCCTATTTGTTGTCCCAAAAGTTAAGGGTGAGTGCGTCAGTAGGCATCAAAATGACGTTATTAAAAGAGTTAACACACCCTCCCTTTAAAAAAACTATGAAATGACAGCGTACGCTCAAGACAATTTTAAAAAGACGATTTTAGCCTTTACATTCGTATGAGTTACTACTTAAATTTTATACCTTTTAAATTGCCCTTCTCTGAATTCACATCTTTAACTACAGAAAAGCACAGATTTTGTGCCCCAGCTTGAATTATCATCATCCGCTTGTGCGCAAATGTAAACAAACATTGACCGGTGTCAGGTTTCCGATTAAATTTAGCTTTTCATTTCAAGAAGCTATTTACTCTCGCAAATCAAAAATATTTTTGCAACGGTCCGTTGCTTACAAGACTCAAACAGAAAACAAAATGCAGAAGCGTCCACAATAGAATCAAAAAACCGTACCTTTCCAGATCCAACAGGTCCCACAACAGCGACGAGATCGCCTCGCTTGGCAGAGAAGGAGACGTTCCTCACAGCACACACATCTTCGCCCTCTTCCTTAAAATTATGCATTTTAACTTCTTTTTCAACATTTCATAATTTGATTTTTTTAATCGCTTAGGAATTCTCATCCCCCTCTTCAAATCGCGCGAAAATTCACTTCAATCTCTCCTTGGCAAATATTTCGAAACTGTGCAAATAGCGCGTCGTAATGCGGCAGCGATGATTTTGATGACCATCACAGGAACTTCCCCGTCTCGTCACGGATCACAAAGCACAACGATCGTACGACGTTCAGAGATCGCTTGCGAAATATTTGCATTCGCGGGTTCAAAAGAGCGAACTTTTTTTTGGTTTCCGACGGTTTTCAATAGCCGCTGTTCGCTTTTGATCAAAATTAGACAGCCTCAGGCCGCCGTCCTTCAAAAATAGGCAGCCTCAGGTCGCCATTTTCACCAAAAGTTAAACAATCTTGGAACAGTTTTGTATGAAATCTAGGCCCACCAAAAATAGGCAGCGTCATGCCGCTTTTGATCGCATTTAGGCACTCTTAGGCCGTTTTGCAGCCACATACATAAGCGAAAATTCAGGCTGCATCAGACCGCGTTCAGCCAAATAAAGGAAGCCTCAGGCCGCTTTGCACCAAATCTGGGCAGCTTCAGGCATAGGTGGACGAGAGGTGCTTGCGGTACCGACGTTATTTGGAGTTTTGTTGAAAATAGTAAAGAAAAAAGTTACCTTGCCTACGAAACACCATTTGGGGGGCTTACACAACGAGCCCCCAAACAGTCCGTGGCCAGCTATGGCTTCAGGCCACTTTTCACCAAATCCAGGCCGCTTTTACCAACTCAGGTCGCATTCATCCAAATCTGGGCAGCTTTTGGCCAAATTTATGCTGCCTTCAGCCAAATATTAGCAGCCCAGGTCGCTTTTCACCAAATCTAGGACGCCTCAGGCCGCTTTGGATTAATTCTATACAGTCTCAGACCACTTATGACCATGATTAAGGCCGTTTTTCACAAAAATAAGTAGCTTCGGGTACGTTTTTACACGCTTTAACGCAAAGTTACCTTAGAACTTATAACTGAACAAGCAACGTTGTTTAACACCGTTGCGGATCACCATTCAAAAAAGGTCGAATATAGACAACCCCAGGCCGCTTCTTGCCACCGTTTTAAACACAATCAGGTCATTTTAAAACAAATAACACTGTTATAGCCAAATGATGTCATTTTTTGCCCCGTACCTCCGCCGTAGACCAACTAGTGGTGAACCTCTCCATCTCAATGTGAGCATTCGCGGGATCCGGGAGCGATTTGATGTTGGTGACGGCCGCAGCGGCATCGGCAACGTGGTCATCACTTGTCAAAGGTGTCTAAAAACGAATTTTTAGAGGAAAAAAAAACAAACAAAAGTACCTCTTCAATGTCGTTATTGCCGTTCAGCTCCTTCATGGGCGCCGGCTTGGAGACGCGCTGGAAGTCCTCCAATTCGAGGAAATCCTGAAATTTTAAGATTTGTGTGTGTGTGTGTGTGCGTGTGTGTGTGTGTGTGTGAGTATGTGAGTGTGTGTGTAAGTGAGTGAGCGTGTGTGTGTGCGTGTGCGTGTGTATTCGTGAACGTGTGATTTACCTGAATTCTCCTAATGGAAACCTTGACTTCGAAGAAGAACTGAATGGAGAAGGGCAAGAACAGCGTGACGGGTAGGCGACAGGCGTTGTAGAGTGCGGTCTGAAAAATTAGCATATTTTATCGATTTTTACGGCTTCTTTGGCCCTCTTTCCATCCCACTCTCTCTCTCTAACTCCGTCTCGTTTCTCTGGGCCCTCTTCAAAAAAGAAAACTAACGGCCACGAAAATCCTCTCGGCGGTCAAATCGTTGCCCATCCAGACGTAGAAAGCGGCGGCGAACAGGACGATCAGCTTGCCAGAGGCCCAGAAGAGGCCTAAAATCGCATCAAATTGTAAAATTACATTAAAATCAGACTTACCCATGACAAGAGACTGGAAAACGGCATTGGCGCGGACTTTGACGATTTCGAAGCTGAAAATTCGAATAAGTTGTGAAAAACGATGTGGCAATCGGCTTTATTAACAAACCATCCAAAAATAGGTATTTTGGCGGAAACCGTGCAAGAATTCGGTTGTTCCTGGTACAAAACCGTGCGGCAATCGGCATTTTTGACAGATAACCGTGCAGAAATCAGCTATTTTGTGTAGAAAACAGTGCAACAATCGGCGTGTTTGGTAAAAAAAACCATGCAGTAAACGGCATTATAAACAGGAAACCATGTGGCAAAATTGGTCAAACCATGCGAGAAACGGCATGTTGAAAAAAAGCCGTGCGGAAATCGGCATTTTTGATAGAAAACCGCGCAGCAATCGGCATTTTTAGTATAAAACCGTGCAAAAAAACAGCAATCTTGGCCAAAACTGTGCAGTAATCGGCATTTTGGCACAAAAAAAGCCCTGCAGAAATCGGCCTCTTGTGGTAGAAAACCGTGCAGCAATAGGCATTTTTGGCAGAATATCGTGCAGAAATCGGCATTTTGACAGAAAACCCTGCAACAATCGATATTTTTGGTAGAAAACCGTGCGGAAAAACAGCAATCTTGGCCAAAACTGTGCGGTAATCGGTATTTTAGAAGAAAATCCGCCGAAAAATAACATTTTCGCGTAAAAACTTACTTTCTCAGTTCTCCGACGACTTGCGAAAAGGCTCCCTCCCAAGCGTACATCTTGATCACTCGGATTCCGTTCAGAATCTCGTTCATCACACTGATTCTCTTGTCGGCACGAGCGGCGATTTCACGCCTAAACTTGAATTTTAAAACCCAAAAATTCAAATTTAGCGAACCTGCAGGACCCCATCTGTCGGCTGAAGTAGCCCTGAGCGGGGAGGAGGAGAATCAGTGCTCCGAAGCCTAAAAAGGCGAGTTTTCTAATCATGCCAAGGCGGGTTTAAGGCCTTAAAACCTATGTTAAAGGTATTTTAAGGCCTTAAATTTTAAATAAAACCTACCAGCGAGGGTTGCGGGACCGATTTCCTGCCAGATGAGGTAGCCGTAGGCCAGGAGAATCAAGGGGGAGATCCAGATGTAGTGGACGAATATGAAGCCCTAAAAAAGGCTCAATTTAAAAAGGGGATTTTTGGACGCAATGTTTTGTACGGCAATTATTGGACTTTTGGCAATGAAACCCCCAAAAAACTTTAATTATAGACGCTATACACATTTTGGCGACAAGATGACCGTCAAGGAGCACCAAAAAGGTAGAAATGCCTTGCGTTATTCGGGAAAATAGGACAACGTAACGCACTATTCACGTAAGATTCCCTCCATTACTACTTTACAGTCACTAAAGAAGGGTCTACTAAACAGCCAAAGTCAGTATAGTGGCTGCTAAAACTACTTCGGCCCATCATGCCAATGTTTCGATGTTTCCAAAGTTTTACTTGGTTAATAGAATAATCAGGGTGTGTACGCAGAAAAATAAGACAAAGTTGCTTTGTCTTTGCAGCTGCAGATCGCACTTCTATGACTATATGCCTTATTGTTATGCTGCATTGAATCAAAACAGCATCCGAGCGCTGCTCACCGACTCCAGACGACGTTAGGCCGCTATTGAAAGAGAGCAGACAAAGTAAGGCCGCCGGATTGAGATTATATAGGCAGCCTAAGGCCGCAGTTAATCACAATACGCACCAGAGGCCTAGGCCGCTTCCGACCGCATTGCGGCAGGCCAACACTGTTCTTAACGACTTCAAGTCGATTTGAACAAAACTCAGGCGGCTTATGATTCCAAGAATCGAAGAACTCCAGTGTCCATTGAATCTTAACTGCCTTCGCATAATAGAGCCAACCTCATACCGCGTTTGAAGGCAGAAAAACACCACCGGTCCAAGACAACCTCGGGGCGCCTCTGATCGATTCCATGAAATCTAATGAAACCCAACATTGGTAGAATCAAGACCTACAAGATCCATTTATTCCAAGGTCCATTTATTATCAACGTCAAGCCGTTTCATATTATGCATGTAACCTGAGGCCGCACACACTGCGCACATGACCGTATACTCCTCGCCCACGGACCTTTCCTAAAGTTTCGCTGACCTGCACATCTAACGCGCGAAATAGTGTGCAAGTCGCGGAGACGCAGACAAAAAGCCGCTTGTTTCCCGCTACCGGCTAAGAAAGCTCACTGGGCGACGAGTATATACGGGTAAGGCTAAAATTTTGCGATAAATTCAGTGCAAAACACCTTTTTGTGAAAAAAAAACTACATACTTTAGGGCTGTAATTCGTAGGTGTTCTACCTTATTTCGTGCTAGCTGGCTATCGATAGGTTCCCAAATGACGCCATTATGACCGTATTATTGCAATATGTCGTTGGTTTTAATTGTGGCAAATGTGATGGCCCCACAAAATTTAGACCCAGTTTACACATAAAGGTGGTGTTTATAAATCTAGGGGAGTTTAAATCATTTTTCCCCTCTTATCAGATTACACGGAATGTCACTTCCTCGTCGGTGATAAGATAACGTCAGTAGTTTTTTGTTTGCCGAAGCTGTGACAAGCTGACCAAAAACCGATATGTGAAATGTCCAACAAACAAAAAACTCGAAGAAAAAAAACTGACCATGTCGAACTTGCTGACGTCGGTGGAGAGGATGTTGACCATCTTTCCCACCGTGGCCTTCTGCAGAGCGGCACTCGACAGCCTTACTCCCTAGAATATTAAAACAAATAAAGGTCAACAACAAACAACGGCACCTTTTGGACGATTAGGCCGGAGACACCGACTTTGAGGTGCATTCCGATCTTCTGGAGACCGTAGAAGTAGGGATGGTGGATGGCAGCCATCGCAGCTGCGGTGATGGCAACTCCGCCGGCGGCTGAAAATAGAGGGTTTGGTACAAAAAAATGCCGAACATTGCACGGTTTTCTATGAGAAACTGTTGAGTTATGCATGGTTTTCTACCAAAAATGCCGATTTATGTATGGTTTTCTGTAAAAAATGCCGATTTATGCATAGTCTTACACCTAAAAGCCGATTTATGCATGGTTTTCTGTCAAAAATGCAGATTCCCGGTTTTCTGTTAAAATGCAGACTGTCGCAGGGTTTCTACCAAAAATTGCCATTTAATGCATATTTAGCTGTCAAAAATGCAGATTTGTGCACACTTTTCCCCTAATAATGCCGATTTATGCATGGTTTTCTACCAAAAATGACGATTTATGCATTTTTTTTCCAGCCAAATATGCAGATTTATGCATGGTTTTCCACCAAAAATGCCTCTGCACGGTTTTTTAACATAAATGCCGATTCCTGCAGTTTTGTACTAAACATTCCGAATTGTGGATGGTTTTCTGCCACAAATGCTGATTCAGGCATATTTTTCCACCAAAAATGCAGAAAACACCACCGTTTTATAAAGAAAACCAAGTTTTAAAGGACTAACCGAACAGAGCGTCGTTTTCGGATAGGGGCGAGTCGTAGCGGAAGTAGCGGATGAGTCTACCCATGCAGATCGGTTGAGCAATGTGGATGGCTTCCTAGAAACATTAGAATAGAGAGAGAGAGAGGAGAGAGAGAGAGGCGACAGTTAGAGACAAACCTCAATAAACAAAAGAACTCCGAATTTGGCGACTTGTTTCCAGTAGGTTCGAGTGATTGCTTTCAGCAACGAGGCCGGGCGCTTGGTTACGGCTGCCATCTTCTGCTCACGCTCCCAGGCACTAAAAGAGTGAAATTAATTTCAACAGCGAAATAATGGAACACGCTTCAGGTAACCAGCCGATCTGGTACGGGTTCGGCCAAGCAAAGTAGCCAAAAGTTAGCAAATTACCATCAATCCCAGCAAAAAAGGTTCAGTAACCGACTTGAACCCGCCTCTTCAGAAAATTTGGCAAAAAGCCACTGAAAATTAGCATAAACCCACTCGTTCAACTTCTTGGTGGCAGCTTCAGAATCGTGTTCGGGCAGGGGCTGGTACATGTCGTCGACTTCCAGCGATTTACTGTAGCCGCGGTAGAAAAAGGGGATCATGAACCTGGAAAATATACAATTTAATTAGAAAAAAAACAGAATAGGCGATATTTTAGGGGTTCGGCTCGCAGTTCTCTAAGCTTGGAGGGTGCAGACGGACTGACAGCGAGAGGTGAGGGGAAGTTAGGAGGGTGTCCAGACATGTGCCTTTGTTCGTCTGCGCACTCTTCAACTAATGCACTATCTCGTCTACTCGCAGTGTCTGTGCCATCTTCATATTTATGTGTTATTTTCTTTCTTGTCTGCGTCTCTGCCTTCCTGTACTCTCTCTCTCTCTACCCAGCTAGCTAGAAATGTAAAATAAGGTATAAACGTGGAGACGCAGGCACGCAGACAAAAAAGACAGCGCTTGGATAAAGGAGGGTGCAGAGAAACCTTGTCTATCTCTGCTCCCTCTTCGTACAATGTACTCTCTCGCAGTCTGTCTGTCTGTGCTCTCCAAGAAGACACTCTCTCGGTCTTATACTGTCTGTGCACTCTCAAAACTACGCACTATCTTCTGTCTGTCTGAACTCTCCAAAACGATGCACTCTCGCATTCTCTGCGTCTTTGTCTAGGTAACACTATTTCTCTTCCACCCGCCTTTTGGGGGGAAATAACATGCCAATCGTAGAAGCGCAGAGAAATGGCTAGAGAGCGAATAACGAGAGAGTGGGAAGAATCGAGAGGGTGCAGACACTGCTAGCGATAACGATGTTGTCTGCACCCTCCACTATCTCCTCACTCTCTGCCTGTCTGCGCCCTCCAACTCGGTACACACTCCTTATCTTTTTTTTCTCTGCGTGTCTCTTCCCTCTCGCTATTTTTACCGTATTTAAACGACAATAATTACAAAAAAAGCGATTAAAAACATAGTAAAACCCACATGAAGCTCAACCGATTGAAGAGTGAGGCGGTGAGTTCGGGATTCGGCTTCAGTCCGTCCTTCGTCCTTTTCGTCGAATCCTCCTCTTTTCCGGAGAGAAGAGGGTCTCCCGGGTCGGAAAGACCGCCGCCGCCATTTTGGGGGTTCTTCATACCCTAAATAAGGTTTTATTTAAGGGAGTTTGGGTAGGAAAGGAGACAAAAAAACGAGAGAAATCGATAAAAGGAACGATCGGAATTAGGTCTTTAAATGAACACATCCTTAAAACAAGGTCATATTTTAAGATATTTTTAGCGTGAAAGCGAGATTTACATTGAGAAATAGCTGAATAACGGTGTTCTCTTGGTTCTTATGAAACATATTCTTATGAAATGAAAGTTACGAAACACAAAAAAAGACGGAAATAAAGGAAATTTCCTGGAAATAAGCGAGGAGAACGCCCTTTCCCACGAGGTAAATACGGGGAAAGGGCAATTTTCCCGAGGCGGCTGCGGTGTTCGATGAATAAACGCAGAGAGCACAGCTGATTGCTTAGAATGAATGGAAAACGGGGGATAATCCGGGTGGTTCATTGGTTAATGGAGAGAGAGAGAGAGAGAGAGAGAGAGAGAGAGAGAGAGGTTGAAATGAGACGCCTGGTCAAGAAATGATGCAAAAATGTGAATAGAAGTTGGAAAATTAAATCAGCTCGCAGTCAAATTTTCGGCATAAATTGTTGGAAAGTAATACATAAACATTTTTCTCATATTCTTCACATTTCTATTGAATTTGCAATGTAAAACACAACTTTCAACACAAAACTGACCGGAATTGACAATTTTCAGGCACGAAATCGACTTTTTTCATGAAGATTATAAAAGTAATTCTATTTTAATTTTAAAAAATACAGTTTACATAGAAACTCATAAAGCTCGAAAGAAAAAAAGAAGAAAAAAGAAAGGCGCGCACAAACTTTCGTAATTCGAGACAACGACAACTCCAAATTACGGTGTTAAAAACAGGGCAGCTTTTGTGTTTAAACGAATTTCCGCATTTTTTGTAACATTTTTAAGATACAGCGTTTCAAAAACAAAGTTTTTCAAAAACAAAACAGAATTGCGGCAATAAAATAATATAGAGGCACACAAATTGGGGTTATTTTCTCAACTGAGGTGGATTATATACGGGTAATATTGAACTTTTATAAGAACAGTTTGAGATTTTGCAACTATTTAGCATAAACTTCAGCCGAAAACCCGTATAATACCGAAAATTTGAAAGAAACCGGCGAACTATCAACATTTTCGGAAATTTCGATCATTCTTGGCGTGAAACTGTGGACCACACGACCAAAGTTCGATCCCTTTCGGGGGTAATTCATTTTCGCTTAGCGTAAATTGGCTTTTTTTACTAACGTTAAAGCATAATCAAGGCATTTAAGACTGTGTTCAATTTTTTTTAATTGCAACTTTTTCAGTATTAAAGGTGTAAAATGTGGCAATTTGGCCAAACGTTTGCCAAAAAGAAGGGTACTAGAATATTCTAATTAGCCTCATTAATCAATATGCAGTCTCCGGGCTGCACGCACTGCAAAGCAACGAACCAACCGCCGGAGATCAAATGATGACATTCCGAGTACTCTGAGAGCCTCCGTCGCCCCGCCCCTTTTCGCAGGGGGCGCCGAGGGCGGGAAATCACAAAACAGCCAGCTTTTCTCTCGAGCATATTGCGCAATACAACACAAAGCACAAGAGTTCTGCATCAAAAAAGTGATCTCAACAACAAATTTATGACAAATCGGGCCGGTCCGGAGAAGAATTCGAAAAAATCGGGTCCCGACACGATGTTCCAAAGTTCAGATGTTGACGTTTACAAGCACGAGCTTCAACAGCGCAATTCAGGAACAATGTATCGTGTCCAAACCGCGTTTGCTGGGTCCCGACACGACTTTCCAGAATTTGGCTACCCGCATGCTTACGGTGTGCAATAGGGCACAAAGCACAAGAGTTCTGCATCAAAAATGTGATTTCAACGGCACAATTCTCACAAAACGGGCCGGCCCGAGGGAAAAAGCATTGGCCCGGTTTCTAGAGCCTGATAATCCATACAGCAGTAAAACAAAAACAAAGTTGGCAAAAAAAAACAGGGAAAAGGGGATTTAATGGGTTTTTATGATGAATGTCAACAGCCGAGCTTTGAGATGTTGCATTGAATGGGTACCGAAACGACGTTCCAAACTTCCGCTGTTAAAGTTTGAAAGTACGACTTTCAACAGCCGAATTCTGGAACGTCGTGCCGATACCCAACCGCATATTGGACCCGACACGACGTTCAAAAAATCGGCTGTTGACTTAACAAAAAACTTTATCAGCCAAATTGAGGCTTGTTCCCTGAAATTAAACCATCCAAAATCGATAAAAATTAACACAGAAACAATCAATACAACCCAAAACTTTAGAAAATTTATACAAAGAGGAGTATTGTGTTGAAGCAAACAACACATTTTTAGCCGACTCTTCCAAGAAATTGCGATTTTCTATGAATTTTCCCCACAAATTTTCGTATTCAATGGCATTTTCCGAATGATTTTATCAGAAATTGTCATCATGTGTGACAAAATTCACCGAAAAATAATCACATTTTTATAATTTTACTATTAATAGCATATTTAATTAATTTTGTGCGTGGAAAAGAACAAAAAACCCACTAAAAATGACTACTCCGCACGGGATAGAGCACCCAACCGTTTGCCTGGCATTTTCCAGAATCTCCAGACTTAACGGGCCGGCCCGGGTCGCATTTCTCGGGCCAGCCTGTAAAACCATGAGAAATTCCCACCTTTGAAGGCACTTCGTAGCTTTTATCAGCAGTCACACGGAGTATCCGCGGCGGACGAATGCATATATTGGAAAACAGCGAACAATGAAACATCAGCCGCCAATTCAGCAATTTTCACCGTAGTAGTAGTGAAAAATTGATTTTTAACAACGAAAGGAGTGGCTTCAGGGAACAAAAAATCAAGAAAAAGTGTTTTGTGGTCAAAAACTGTGGTGACACAGAAGTACAACCTTTTTGCGTGATTTCCCCCATTTACTTCCTCAAATGGTGGGAAATTGTATGTACTAATGGGAAATTATAAAGAATATAGTATTATTTCTATTTTGTATTCCTGATTCGACGGAAAAATCGTGGAATGACTGGGAAAAGAGAAAACCCCCGAACTCCACTGAATTTTCTTCGTGCCAGCGGGCTTTTTCGCATTTCCCTCGTGCAATTACGTTTTATATATGTACATTTACAATATACGTTACAACAATAAAAAGAAAAACAAAAAAAAACAGAACAAAACACAAAAAGGAGGGAAAATCCGACCGGAAGGGGGCATTATTTGAAAGCGACCAGGCTCCACGCACAATTGCGTATGAGTAATCCCGCCTGACCAACCTGGGTACACTGTAGTTTGAACTTTCTATATTAATTTAATTAAAATGCAATTTAAGTCAATTTTAAATTATAAACTTCAATAAGAAAAATATCATTCAATTCCCGGGTACACTGCCCTTAAATTCGTCAGAACAGTTGAATTTGGTGGAGAAACTCATGTAGCGGAACTGGAAGTATAAAAATTTTAAGCTAATTCTTTTGTTACTTTGGTCGTTAGTTCTAAAGTTCTAAACTAAACAAACGGAAAAGTTAAGAAAAAAGTTGTGGTATAAATGAAAGCGATTTCAAAGTGACTCAACCAAAAAAGCGATTCATATTGACCTCACAGATTGGCGCTCGTTTTTCGAAAGTTTTCGCACTAGGGTGTGGAGAGAATGACGTTTCGCAACGAGGTCAATTCGAATTGCCGCAGCAACATTGCGCAACGCGGACGATTACGATGGCCAAAGACCAGGAACATACTAGAAGGTAGAGGCTATAGAGAGACAGAGACAGAGACAGAGACAGAGACAGAGACAGAGACAGAGACAGAGACAGAGAGCGAGCGAGCGAGCGAGTGAGTGAGTGAGTGATGAGCCTCTCTGCAAAATCATCCTGTATGACTCCCTATATAAACAGTTCATCAGTACTGGACACTATTTATTCACACAAGGCGCTTAAATAGGTGTGAATCAACACCAGTGCGGTGCATGATGTCGAAATGTTGTTTTTTCATCAAAACAATACAAGTATTATTTTCATGATGATTGGTTCTTTGCAGGATATGAGGTAATTTCATGACATAGACAACACTCACACTCACACACTCACACACTCACACACTCACACACTCACACACTCACACACTCACACACTCACACACTCACACACTCACACACTCACACACTCACACACTCACACACTCACACACTCACACACTCACACACTCACACACTCACACACTCACACACTCACACACTCACACACTCACACACTCACACACTCACACACTCACACACTCACACACTCACACACTCACACACTCACACACTCACACACTCACACACTCACACACTCACACACTCACACACTCACACACTCACACACTCACACACTCACACACTCACACACTCACACACTCACACACTCACACACTCACACACTCACACACTCACACACTCACACACTCACACACTCACACACTCACACACTCACACACTCACACACTCACACACTCACACACTCACACACTCACACACTCACACACTCACACACTCACACACTCACACACTCACACACTCACACACTCACACACTCACACACTCACACACTCACACACTCACACACTCACACACTCACACACTCACACACTCACACACTCACACACTCACACACTCACACACTCACACACTCACACACTCACACACTCACACACTCACACACACACTCACACACTCACACACTCACAC
The DNA here is from genome assembly GCA_964057215.1 of Oscheius myriophilus. Taxonomy (NCBI): domain Eukaryota; kingdom Metazoa; phylum Nematoda; class Chromadorea; order Rhabditida; family Rhabditidae; genus Oscheius; species Oscheius myriophilus. The sequence goes on from OZ059906.1 coordinate 3,370,333, forward strand.
ACTCACACACTCACACACTCACACACTCACACACTCACACACTCACACACTCACACACTCACACACTCACACACTCACACACTCACACACTCACACACTCACACACTCACACACTCACACACTCACACACTCACACACACTTTTAATCACTTTCAAATGGTAGGCTTTTCATAAATCGCCTTTAAAAAGCCAATTTTTTTTTTCGCTTTTTTCTGCATTGTTCAGTGATTCGCAACAATCAGCTGTTTACGCCGTGTTTACGCCGAGGTCTTATCAGTGCGATGTTCTTCAGACTATCGACCCGCGCCATGTCCACCCTCGGTCAGTTTTTCTTTCATTTTTAATTTTATTTTAAAAAACCCCAATTTTCAGTGAAAACTTCTCTTGAAGATGGAGTCCAATTGATTGGAATTAATCGACCTTTGAAGAAAAATTGCGTGAATCACGAAACCGCTCTTGAGTTGATAAAAGCCTTCGAAAAGTTTGAGAATGATGACAATGCGAAGATTGCAGTGTTGTATGGAGAAGGTAAGTACATCTTTCAAATTTTCGTATATTTTGGCTCAAAATTGTTAATTTTTGGCTAAAACGTAGCGAAGCGTACCCTGACGTACGATATTTTCCCCCAAACGCCGAATTTCTGTGTCTCCGCTGTAAGAACGCTGTCTCGTTCTGGGTACGCAAAATTGCGTGAGACGGAAAATGTTTTTGTCAAACTTTTGGCGGGAAATAATAACCAAATTCGAATGTTTTAGGAGGTTCCTTCTGTGCCGGCTATGATCTATCCGAGGTCTCAAAGGGAAACGTTAAATTTGAACCCGAATTTCTTGCCCAATACCGTCCTATGGTAATATTTTCTTTCCTAACTGTTAAAAAATACAAAATTTTAGGGTCCTACTGGCATGAAGCTTAAGAAACCTCTCATTGCGGCTGTGGAAGGACACGCAGTGGCTGGAGGACTGGAAATGTCTTTGTTAGGTTGGTTTTGTTTCGGTAATTTGACTAATTACCGCTTCACTGAGTATCATATAGACAGAAATTGCGCCGAAACCGCAACTTATATTTTCCTCCATTAATTCCGCCCACTATGCTCCGCCCTCTAAACTCCGCCCCTTCGGTTTACCTATTTTACCTCCGCCCCTTTACTTTCCCTCATTCAGTTCCCAGCCCTGGAGCTCCCCCCTTCAGCTCCGCCAAATTTCGATTTCGATTACTCCAAATTTCGCTCTTAGCTCTGTGCAAATGACACTAGACGCGAATTTGCGTAGGAAAATCCTGTGTTTTAGGATACGTACGCGATACTGCGTCAGGGTTACATTTGCGAATCGGTCAAGAAGTAAAATTGGCGAAGACTTTAGAAGTTACTATATAAAAAATAGAAATTTTCAGCCGATCTCCGCGTAGCCGGTAAATCCTCAACTTTTGGGGTCTTCTGCCGCCGAGTTGGGGTACCACTCATCGACGGAGGAACAGTGCGTCTGCCTAGGATAATTGGCCAAGGAAGGTAAGAAACAATAGTTTTTTTTTGTAATTTACAAACTTTACATTCGAAACTGTGATAAATTTAGAGCTCTGGACATGATTATGACTGGGAGAGCGGTTTCAGCCCAAGATTCTCTGGAATGGGGGCTGGTGAATCGAGTTGTGGAGGATGGTCAAGGTGGGTTCTTCCTGTCTTTCTGTCTCTCCGTCTCTCTGTCTCTCTGTCTCTCTGTCTCTCTGTCTCTCTGTCTCTCCGTCTCTCTGTCTCTCTGTTTCTCTGTTTCTCTGTCTCTCTGTATATCTGTATCTCTGTCTCTCTGTCTCTCCGTCTCTCTGTCTCTCTGTCTCTCTGTCTCTCTGTATATCTGTATCTCTGTCTCTCTGTCTCTCTGTCGCTCTGTCTCTCTGTCTCTCTGTCTCTCCGTCTCTGTCTCTCCGTCTCTCTGTCTCTCCGTCTCTCTGTCTCTCCGTCTCTCTGTCTCTCCGTCTCTCTGTCTCTCTGTTTCTCTGTCTCTCTGTATATCTGTATCTTTGTCTCTCCGTCTCTCTGTCTCTCTGTTTCTCTGTCTCTCTGTATATCTGTATCTCTGTCTCTCTGTCGCACTGTCTCTCTGTCTCTCTGTCTCTCTGTCTCTCTGTCTCTCTGTCTCTCTGTCTCTCTGTCTCTCTGTCTCTCTGTCGCTCTGTCTCTCTGTCTCTCTGTCTCTCCGTCTCTGTCTCTCCGTCTCTCTGTCTCTCCGTCTCTCTGTCTCTCCGTCTCTCTGTCTCTCCGTCTCTCTGTCTCTCTGTTTCTCTGTCTCTCTGTATATCTGTATCTTTGTCTCTCCGTCTCTCTGTCTCTCTGTTTCTCTGTCTCTCTGTATATCTGTATCTCTGTCTCTCTGTCTCTCTGTCGCTCTGTCTCTCTGTCTCTCTGTCTCTCCGTCTCTCTGTCTCTCCGTCTCTCTGTCTCTCCGTCTCTCTGTCTCTCTGTCTCTCTGTCTCTCTGTCTCTCCGTCTCTCTGTCTCTCTGTCTCTCTGTCTCTCTGTCTCTCTGTATCTCTGTATCTCTGTATCTCTGTATCTCTGTATCTCTGAATCTCTGTCTCTCTGTCTCTCTGTCTCTCTGTCTCTCTGTATCTCTGTCTCTAAAATATATTTTCAGCACTTCAATACTCCATCAAGCTAGCCAAGGAGATAATCTCCCACCCGTACAGTTGCATGTTGGCTGATCGCGACTCTATGTACTATTCCTACGACCACACTTTTGACGAAGCCATGCAAAAGGAAATGGAAAGCATGGGAGTGCTGGCAGAAGCTGTTAAAGGTAACAAATACGCTTGTGAATCGGGAAACTAGTTAATTCAGGAGCTCAGAAGTTTGTCGACAAGAAGATCAAGTACCCTTCAAAAATCTAGAAATGAGTAAATCATGTTGTAAAACTGTGCGTATGTGCGTGTGTGCGTGTGTGTGCGTGTGTGTGCGTGTGTGTGCGTGTGTGTGCGTGTGTATGCGTGTGTGTGCGTGTGTGCGTGTGTGCTTGTGTGCGTGTGTGCGTGTGTGTGTGCGTGAGCGTGTGCGTGCGCGTGTGCGTGTGCGTTTCCGGGCGTGGGTTTTGTCTTCTGTTCCTGTTCAAAACCGCTTCCAAAACACATTTATCCCACAGTTTTTATTTAAAACCACCAAAGGCAGATTCCCCAAGGGCAGATTCCAGGACAATCTCTGCACTCCTTGCTACGCGGTTCACGAATCCACTTTCCCGTGTCTCCTGAAAATCTTACATTTAAAGTTTGAAACATTTTCTTACGAATTTCACCCAGATCACCGTCGAATTCATCGTTGGCGGCTAGAGACATCGCAACCAAGAAAACAACCAAAACCTGGAAAGACTTAAATTTCCAAATAAGGCCTAAATGTACTTACAGTCGAAAGAAGAAGGCGCATATTGATGGTATTGTAAAGAATGATGGGATTATGGGCGGTTTTTTGGATATAGAAACGATTTATGCGATGAATATTCATTTTTTGCAACGTGGAATAGTGGTGTCAGGAGCGTGCAGTGGCTGATTTAGAAATATTTTGATTTTCTACCTGTAGGCAAATCTAAAAGCTTTCAAACTTGCTTTATTATACATACGTTTGATACTCTGGCGAGAGAGTGTAGAAACTGCGATGACGTTGACAGAAAAATAACGATCCAACTAACTATAAAAAGAGGAGTTGTCTTACAATGATACCTTATGGGGGGCTTAAATATAGGGCATTTCCAATAAAGAGTCAAGGAAAAAGGGATTTTCCTAAAGGACAGGTACATTTGGTCCCGCAGCGATTTCTTAATTGTCTGCACACTCCTCTTTTACTGTGCGGTTTCGCTTGTTAAATTTCTAGTCACTTCAATGTTTCAAGTTGCGAGTGGTTAAATACGAGTGGAAATCAAGGTCGGTAGAAAGTCGTCGACTCTTCGTTGGAAATGGACTATACATTGGAAGAAAGGTTCAGCAGGCACGGAGTTGTGGGGCTTAAATATATTGGGGGGGGGGCAATGTTCACCTGTTTGGGGGGGGGGCTTAATCAATAAGGGTTTATAAAGTTAGCTGTAACTTGCGCACTCCTCCTAATTCACTCAAGCCCCCCTCAGTTTTACCTTATACCTTTTTGTGAATTCCCTCTCGAATCCAAATATGCTTCATCGACGTTCCAATGTTTGAATCATCCACCGCTCTTTATTCAATCAAGACCCCCAAATTCATCTTTCTGTGAAATTCCCCTTATATTATACAAAATCCCCGCACCTTCACTTAATCCCCACACATACAATTAATTTACACACATACAGTTTAAGCCCCACACACAATAAAGCCCCACGCATACAATTGTTTCCCACACATACAATTAAGCCCCACAATATAATTAAGCCCACATGTCGCAGTTGTTTCTAATCACATCCCCCACAGCTCCTGCAATTTCACGCCCCCCTCCCCCCATTCATCATTTTCAATTAAGCCTCGTTTTTCTTCCTTCTCTCCCTCTCCCTCTCTCTCTCTCTCTCTCTCTCTCTCTCTCTCTCTAAAAACAAAACTCCGAATATGTTTTATTATTCCTTAAGTACATTTTGCGTTTAATTCCGACTCCTCCTTTCAATTCTTTAAAGAGACAGACGAACTTTCTTCTATGTCCGTGTCGAAGTCGTCGTAAACAGGGTTAGTGGGGTACTGCTGGCGTTGAAAACTGAAATAAAACATTCGTAATTTTATTCAAAAGTAAAAATAATATATATTTATATTATTGAAAACAAAACGAATTTCTTACTGGTAGCATTTGCAGTGGGCGCTGGTCAGCGGCATAAATGAGTTGTTATCCAAAGTCAACGCTACCAAAGTAGCTATGAGCAATAAAACCAAGGCTACTATCATTTCCCCAGAAGGGTAAAATTCATGATCGGTCTGAAAATTAATAATTTAATTGTACTTAATTGGTAATTACAATTAGGATGCCCAATTTAGTGAGGCCGAAAATGATTGGGAAGCGCAAGGCCGACGCCAATGGATAAAAGAGGGATTGTTGTTCCACAGGGATGTGTTCCAGTAACATCTGAAAGGGTTTGAGAGAGGAGAGAGAGAGAGAGAGAGAGAGAGAGAGAGAGAGAAAGAAAGAAAGAAAGAGAGAGAGAGAGAGAGAGAGAGAGAGAGAGAGAGAGAAAGAGAGAGAGAGAGAGAGAGTGAGAGAGAGAGAAGGGTATTCAGACAAGCCCCCCCCCCATTTTAGTGAAGCCCCACGCGGTCTTCTACTCTAAACAGTCTCAGGTGCCTTGCCAGATCGGAATTTCACCAAAGACCGCAGTTGAAATGAGGTCTTTTCTACAGAACTACGTGCGAATTGGGGGGCTTAACTTAGTCCTTTTTTTGGGGGGGGGGCTTAATGAAAAGCTTATTGTGGGGTCGACGTAGGGGTTTCATAACTGTATTAACCAAGTGGGAGGGTGCTGAGATGGGGTATTTTGGGTAGCTTGACAACCATACGTCCATAGCCACCCATGCTTCGGCTCACTGTAATTTATCGTGTCAAAACTACAGTATACTCTAAGGTGGCCTATTGTAATAAATGGCGAAATGCAATTCCCTTTAGCTACAGTGAGCTACAGTAACCATGGTGACCACAGAATTACGCTTGATCTACATAATGCTACCGTAATCCCGCTTTAAATACCATAACTAGGCATCGCAGCCCCGCCCCCTTTTCCCGCGAAATGAGGCGGCAAATTGTGGGCACCCCCTTCGAAAAGTGGGTTAATGTCAACTTTTTTAACATTTAAAAAAAGAGAACGAGAGAAAATTCTATGCTCTATCCGGTGATAGTAAATGTTCTTATGGTTACTTTTATCAAAAGTACTCAAAAATCGTACAACAAGTTGAAAAAAGTGGTTTTTTGACGTTAAATTTTTTTTTTGGGGAGTGGTCGCTCCATGTTTTTACGGATTCGTAATCTTCAGGTGTTTTCCAACATTTTTTTGTTTTTAAATCAAAATTTGGTGTTGCGGATTTTTCACAGCAAGTCTCCAAAGTGACCTACTTGACGATCTTGGTTATCATGAATTATCTCGAGTTTTTCAGCGATGACCTTACTTTTTTATTCTAAAATTGGAAAGATAAAGTGTTTTCCAACAGTTTGAATACTATAATGTACACATTTTGTTCAGAAATACTTGAATGAAATCATTTTGAAACATGCAACCAGCAGCATCAAACACACTGATTCCGGTCGCATTCGAAATACAGGTCGTGGTCGCCCAAGATTTAAACTGGAATACGCGTAGAATCTGTATCTTCGTCATTTATAATGATAACATTTAAATCCGTGTTGCGGTTTTTTCACAGTTCAGCATGAAAAGTCATTTTTCTATGATTTTTGATCGTGGAATGTCAGAATCGCGCCCCAATCGCAATTGGCAGGCTTCCAAATCCCCCGAATTTTGAATTTTTCACTGGAAAAGCTCATTTTCCTTAGTTTTACGTATGCTTCCATCATCAAAGTAACTTTAAAAAAATATAAAAATGATTTTCTGACGTCAATCAACATAAATTTATGAAATCCCATGCCTCTACATCAGTTTTGAGCCCCTGGCAGCTTAAAAGGGGTTTATTTCCGGTTATCTATGAGTAGTTGTCAAATCAACGATCTCTGATTGTTATTCAATTGATTTCTGGCTATTCTGACCCGTATTTATGCCAAAATGAGTCGAAATCAACCGAAAATGCATTGGCGGCTGCACGTGACAGTCGCCGAAAGTGGGCGTGGCCTCCCAGCGGCAGCCACAGCCTGGTCAGAATATGCCGCCCCAGGGGCCATCTTCAAACTTGAATTACTCGGCTCAAAGTTAACCAAATTTAAATTTTAAAAAATAGATTTCTTAGTTAGGACATAACCAATTTTATGAGATTACTTTAATTTGAATTAAAGCAGGTTGAAAAAACCGTTGTGGTGCCTAACCATAACCCATTGGTAATAGAGGCCTTCCGGAACTGATCCGTAGCCGACCTTACGTTCGCCTACTAGGACACTTTTGACCTGCCTAGACAAAGACACTCTGAATGTTACTGTTATCGATTTATCATAGACCTACAGTAATCTACAGTAACCCGTACTCCGATATAGATCAAAGCACAACTCACCAGACGAGATATCATTAGCAAAGACTGTAAACCAATCGTGAGCATAACCGTTGCTAAGATCGACACGTACTTGTACAGTGAACCACCTGAAGTTTAGTTCACTGTTACGTAGAACTGCTTGTTACCGTACCTCCAACTGTAGAAATCCGTAAGCAGCTATTGAAACCATCAAGTGGCAATGAAATTATAAGCACCATCGATGTTATGACTATTAGACTGCTGAATATGGCTGTGTGGCGGCGACTTGTCCTGAAAAGTGTGTGAGTGTGTGAGTGTGTGAGTGTGTGAGTGTGTGAGAGTGTGAGTGTGTGAGTGTGTGAGTGTGTGAGTGTGTGAGTGTGTGAGTGTGTGAGTGTGTGAGTGTGTGAGTGTGTGAGTGTGTGAGTGTGTGAGTGTGTGAGTGTGTGAGTGTGTGAGTGTGTGAGTGTGTGAGTGTGTGAGTGTGTGAGTGTGTGTGTGAGTGTGTGAGTGTGTGAGTGTGTGAGTGTGTGAGTGTGTGAGTGTGTGAGTGTGTGAGTGTGTGAGTGTGTGAGTGTGTGAGTGTGTGAGTGTGTGAGTGTGTGAGTGTGTGAGTGTGTGAGTGTGTGAGTGTGTGAGTGTGTGAGTGTGTGAGTGCGTGAGTGTGTGAGTGTGTGAGTGTGTGAGTGTGTGAGTGTGTGAGTGTGTGAGTGTGTGAGTGTGTGAGTGTGTGAGTGTGTGAGTGTGTGAGTGTGTGAGTGTGTGAGTGTGTGAGTGTGTGAGTGTGTGAGTGTGTGAGTGTGTGAGTGTGTGAGTGTGTGAGTGTGTGTGTGAGTGTGTGAGTGTGTGAGTGTGTGAGTGTGTGAGTGTGTGAGTGTGTGAGTGTGTGAGTGTGTGAGTGTGTGAGTGTGTGAGTGTGTGAGTGTGTGAGTGTGTGAGTGTGTGAGTGTGTGAGTGTGTGAGTGTGTGAGTGTGTGAGTGTGTGAGTGTGTGAGTGTGTGAGTGTGTGAGTGTGTGAGTGTGTGAGTGTGTGAGTGTGTGAGTGTGTGAGTGTGTGAGTGTGTGAGTGTGTGAGTGTGTGAGTGTGTGAGTGTGTGAGTGTGTGAGTGTGTGAGTGTGTGAGTGTGTGAGTGTGTGAGTGTGTGAGTGTGTGAGTGTGTGAGTGTGTGAGTGTGTGAGTGTGTGAGTGTGTGAGTGTGTGAGTGTGTGAGTGTGTGAGTGTGTGAGTGTGTGTGTGAGTGTGTGAGTGTGTGAGTGTGTGAGTGTGTGAGTGTGTGAGTGTGTGAGTGTGTGAGTGTGTGAGTGTGTGAGTGTGTGAGTGTGTGAGTGTGTGAGTGTGTGAGTGTGTGAGTGTGTGAGTGTGTGAGTGTGTGAGTGTGTGAGTGTGTGAGTGTGTGAGTGTGTGAGTGTGTGAGTGTGTGTGTGAGTGTGTGAGTGTGTGAGTGTGTGAGTGTGTGTGTGAGTGTGTGAGTGTGTGAGTGTGTGAGTGTGTGAGTGTGTGAGTGTGTGAGTGTGTGAGTGTGTGAGTGTGTGAGTGTGTGAGTGTGTGAGTGTGTGAGTGTGTGAGTGTGTGAGTGTGTGAGTGTGTGAGTGTGTGAGTGTGTGAGTGTGTGAGTGTGTGAGTGTGTGAGTGTGTGAGTGTGTGAGTGTGTGAGTGTGTGAGTGTGTGAGTGTGTGAGTGTGTGAGTGTGTGAGTGTGTGAGTGTGTGAGTGTGTGAGTGTGTGAGTGTGTGAGTGTGTGAGTGTGTGAGTGTGTGAGTGTGTGAGTGTGTGAGTGTGTGAGTGTGTGAGTGTGTGAGTGTGTGAGTGTGTGAGTGTGTGAGTGTGTGAGTGTGTGAGTGTGTGAGTGTGTGAGTGTGTGTGTGAGTGTGTGAGTGTGTGAGTGTGTGAGTGTGTGAGTGTGTGAGTGTGTGAGTGTGTGAGTGTGTGAGTGTGTGTTTGAGTGTGTGAGTGTGTGTTTGAGTGTGTGAGTGTGTGAGTGTGTGAGTGTGTGAGTGTGTGAGTGTGTGAGTGTGTGAGTGTGTGAGTGTGTGAGTGTGTGAGTGTGTGAGTGTGTGAGTGTGTGAGTGTGTGAGTGTGTGAGTGTGTGAGTGTGTGAGTGTGTGAGTGTGTGAGTGTGTGAGTGTGTGAGTGTGTGAGTGTGTGAGTGTGTGAGTGTGTGAGTGTGTGAGTGTGAGTGTGTGAGTGTGTGAGTGTGTGAGTGTGTGAGTGTGTGAGTGTGTGAGTGTGTGAGTGTGTGAGTGTGTGAGTGTGTGAGTGTGTGAGTGTGTGAGTGTGTGAGTGTGTGAGTGTGTGAGTGTGTGAGTGTGTGAGTGTGTGAGTGTGTGAGTGTGTGAGTGTGTGAGTGTGTGAGTGTGTGAGTGTGTGAGTGTGTGAGTGTGTGAGTGTGTGAGTGTGTGAGTGTGTGAGTGTGTGAGTGTGTGAGTGTGTGTGTGAGTGTGTGAGTGTGTGAGTGTGTGAGTGTGTGAGTGTGTGAGTGTGTGAGTGTGTGAGTGTGTGAGTGTGTGAGTGTGTGAGTGTGTGAGTGTGTGAGTGTGTGAGTGTGTGAGTGTGTGAGTGTGTGAGTGTGTGAGTGTGTGAGTGTGTGAGTGTGTGTGTGAGTGTGTGAGTGTGTGAGTGTGTGAGTGTGTGAGTGTGTGAGTGTGTGAGTGTGTGTTTGAGTGTGTGAGTGTGTGAGTGTGTGAGTGTGTGAGTGTGTGAGTGTGTGAGTGTGTGAGTGTGTGAGTGTGTGAGTGTGTGAGTGTGTGAGTGTGTGAGTGTGTGAGTGTGTGAGTGTGTGAGTGTGTGAGTGTGTGTTTGAGTGTGTGAGTGTGTGTTTGAGTGTGTGAGTGTGTGAGTGTGTGAGTGTGTGAGTGTGTGAGTGTGTGAGTGTGTGAGTGTGTGAGTGTGTGAGTGTGTGAGTGTGTGAGTGTGTGAGTGTGTGAGTGTGTGAGTGTGTGAGTGTGTGAGTGTGTGAGTGTGTGAGTGTGTGAGTGTGTGAGTGTGTGAGTGTGTGAGTGTGTGAGTGTGTGAGTGTGTGAGTGTGTGAGTGTGTGAGTGTGTGAGTGTGTGAGTGTGTGAGTGTGTGAGTGTGTGAGTGTGTGAGTGTGTGAGTGTGTGAGTGTGTGAGTGTGTGAGTGTGTGAGTGTGTGAGTGTGTGAGTGTGTGAGTGTGTGAGTGTGTGAGTGTGTGAGTGTGTGAGTGTGTGAGTGTGTGAGTGTGTGAGTGTGAGTGTGTGAGTGTGTGAGTGTGTGAGTGTGTGAGTGTGTGAGTGTGTGAGTGTGTGAGTGTGTGAGTGTGTGAGTGTGTGAGTGTGAGTGTGTGAGTGTGTGAGTGTGTGAGTGTGTGAGTGTGTGAGTGTGTGAGTGTGTGAGTGTGTGAGTGTGTGAGTGTGTGAGTGTGTGAGTGTGTGAGTGTGTGAGTGTGTGAGTGTGTGTGTGAGTGTGTGAGTGTGTGAGTGTGTGAGTGTGTGAGTGTGAGTGTGTGAGTGTGTGAGTGTGTGAGTGTGTGAGTGTGTGAGTGTGTGAGTGTGTGAGTGTGTGAGTGTGTGAGTGTGTGAGTGTGTGAGTGTGTGAGTGTGTGAGTGTGTGAGTGTGTGTGTGAGTGTGTGAGTGTGTGAGTGTGTGAGTGTGTGAGTGTGTGAGTGTGTGAGTGTGTGAGTGTGTGAGTGTGTGAGTGTGTGAGTGTGTGAGTGTGTGAGTGTGTGAGTGTGTGAGTGTGTGAGTGTGTGAGTGTGTGAGTGTGTGAGTGTGTGAGTGTGTGAGTGTGTGAGTGTGTGAGTGTGTGTGTGAGTGTGTGAGTGTGTGAGTGTGTGAGTGTGTGAGTGTGTGAGTGTGTGAGTGTGTGAGTGTGTGAGTGTGTGAGTGTGTGAGTGTGTGAGTGTGTGAGTGTGTGAGTGTGTGAGTGTGTGAGTGTGTGAGTGTGTGAGTGTGTGAGTGTGTGTTTGAGTGTGTGAGTGTGTGTTTGAGTGTGTGAGTGTGTGAGTGTGTGAGTGTGTGAGTGTGTGAGTGTGTGAGTGTGTGAGTGTGTGAGTGTGTTTGAGTGTGTGAGTGTGTGTTTGAGTGTGTGAGTGTGTGAGTGTGTGAGTGTGTGAGTGTGTGAGTGTGTGAGTGTGTGAGTGTGTGAGTGTGTGAGTGTGTGAGTGTGTGAGTGTGTGAGTGTGTGAGTGTGTGAGTGTGTGAGTGTGTGAGTGTGTGAGTGTGTGAGTGTGTGAGTGTGTGAGTGTGTGAGTGTGTGAGTGTGTGAGTGTGTGTGTGAGTGTGTGAGTGTGTGAGTGTGTGAGTGTGTGAGTGTGTGAGTGTGTGAGTGTGTGTTTGAGTGTGTGAGTGTGTGAGTGTGTGAGTGTGTGAGTGTGTGAGTGTGTGAGTGTGTGAGTGTGTGAGTGTGTGAGTGTGTGTTTGAGTGTGTGAGTGTGTGAGTGTGTGAGTGTGTGAGTGTGTGAGTGTGTGAGTGTGTGAGTGTGTGAGTGTGTGAGTGTGTGAGTGTGTGAGTGTGTGAGTGTGTGAGTGTGTGAGTGTGTGAGTGTGTGAGTGTGTGAGTGTGTGTTTGAGTGTGTGAGTGTGTGAGTGTGTGAGTGTGTGAGTGTGTGAGTGTGTGAGTGTGTGAGTGTGTGAGTGTGTGAGTGTGTGAGTGTGTGAGTGTGTGAGTGTGTGAGTGTGTGAGTGTGTGAGTGTGTGAGTGTGTGTTTGAGTGTGTGAGTGTGTGAGTGTGTGAGTGTGTGAGTGTGTGAGTGTGTGAGTGTGTGAGTGTGTGAGTGTGTGAGTGTGTGAGTGTGTGAGTGTGTGAGTGTGTGAGTGTGTGAGTGTGTGAGTGTGTGAGTGTGTGAGTGTGTGAGTGTGTGTTTGAGTGTGTGAGTGTGTGAGTGTGTGAGTGTGTGAGTGTGTGAGTGTGTGAGTGTGTGAGTGTGTGAGTGTGTGAGTGTGTGAGTGTGTGAGTGTGTGAGTGTGTGAGTGTGTGAGTGTGTGAGTGTGTGAGTGTGTGTTTGAGTGTGTGAGTGTGTGAGTGTGTGAGTGTGTGAGTGTGTGAGTGTGTGAGTGTGTGAGTGTGTGAGTGTGTGAGTGTGTGAGTGTGTGAGTGTGTGAGTGTGTGAGTGTGTGAGTGCAGCCTTCAGCCCCAAATGACGTCAATAAAAAGGCTTACCAATACAAAACGATTGCAAACACAATGGATCCAACGAGTGCAAGACAGGACAACGTGGTGAACCTTATATGGTTGCCAAAACCCAAAAAAGTGATTCCAGAATACGAAAATCGTGTTAAATATGAATTTAGGGAGCTTAAAAGATAATACAATTGCAAATAAAGAAAGATAACTTGCATCAGAACAACGAGAATAACTATTTTTTGGGTAAATGCCCTTATAGCAAGCAATTTCCATATGTAATTCCATTGGTTGATCACCGGTTGGCCCAAGAACATTGTATCGTCGATTAAGGCATCGGTATCGATTATGTTTTCTGAAATTGAAACAGAGATTTTAATTTCTCTCTCTCTCTCTCTCTCTCTCTCTCTCTCTCTCTCTCTTTACCATTTTCAGTCCATTTCCCCAGTTCGGCTTTGAGAACTTGACTTTTCCTCTTTATCAGTGCCATTAAGGGATTAGTTGGGCAAAACCTATATACAAAGTTGAGGAACGATATATGACCCACTTGTAATAAAGAAATGTAGAAATCCCAAACCACGGCCAGACACATGCATTAACCCAGGCATCGCGAATAGTGAGAAATAACAGATGAACGGTGACAGTACCAATTGTTTCCTGAAAAGATAGATGTCTCACTCACTCACTCACTCACTCACCATTCCTTGAATGACAAACATAGCGAAAGGTCTCAGATGTGGAGGAACACTTTGCATCATGTGCATAAAAGCAGTAACTCTACCGGCCTTAAAGAACAGTTTTTTTATTATTATTAATTTTTAAAAAAATACCTGCATAAAAATAGCTGATGCAAAAACCCCTATTCTTAGAAGAGGAGCGTATCCAAAATAAACCAGTACCATTGACATAAAGTTGAAGATTCCACATTTCAAAACAATTAGACGTTGTTCTGTTCTAAAAAAAATGGTTTCTTGAAAGATTTGAAAGCGTAATACCGGTAATTGAAAGCGGTATAGAGCAGACCTGCAAATAAACCGGCGTCCCTTGCTTGTCTCATTTTTGAAGTTATGTCGGAATCACTTTTCTGGAGTTCGTCCTTAAAATAGGGCAGTATTGATGGTGAAATTGAACTTACTAAGGTGAAAGAAGCTGAATACGGTGTTATTTCGTCGTAGATTATGCCTGTGAGTCCGCTGAAACTGTTAATGAGACAGAGAGACGGAGAGAGTGAGAGAGAGAGAGAGAGACAGAGAGCGAGAGACAGTGAGAGACAGAGAGACAGAGAGAGACAGAGAAACAGGGAGACAGAAAGACAGAGACAGGGAGAGGCAGAGAGACAGAGAGAGACAGAGAAAGGAACAGAGAGAAACAGAGAGAGGTAAAGAGACCGAGACAAAATTGGACTCACCTAAATTTTTCCTCTCGTTTCAGTACAGATTCCAAACGAATAAAATCGACATCTACCAACATGCACACCAAAGCATTCATAAAAATCACCCAGAGGTAGAATTTACTCCAATTTCCTATAAAAAGCGGTTTCCAAACTACAGTAAACAGAAAAACCTACCGTACACTGTAAAAAGGTCCTCAGCAGATAGGGGACATTGCCTTGCCCTGGCCTTCGCCCGTGCCACAAGTTCATCGCTGGTCCGTTCCTTACTCAGCTTTCGATGAGAAATATCACCTATGTTCTCTCTGGAGAAGATATTCAAAAGTCTCTGAATTAAAAAAGGTATAAGAAATATTTAAAAGACGATTTCTCACCCTTTCAAGAGACATCACACCGGCAACGACCGGCTTGGAAGGGAGAAAGGAGAAAAATAAGGAGATGCTAATGAATAATCGCTTTTCTGTCGCATTTTTGGCAATTCTAATTACTTTATGCTAATGAAAGGATGGATTTGGCCAAATAAGATAATGAAGACCGCCGTGGGGTTAGCCCTTATAAAATAGTTTCGGTAAACGCGCGCGCGCTTTGCGCCAGTCCTTTAAACTGCTATCGTGTAGATCAAAGATCAGTCAGAGTGCCTAAGATCACTCAATTATGCGTCAGTTCTAAGTCTGGGTCACGCCCCTTTTGGTTCCTACTACCCCCATATTAGACCACGCCCCTTTTTAATACGACTGCCTCCATATTAGGCCCCGCCCCTTTCTAATACTACTACCTCTATATTAGCCCACGCCCTTTTAATAATACAACCCCCATTATAGGCCACACCCTTTTTAATACTACTGTCCCATATTAAGCCACGCCCTTTTAAATACTACTACCCTCAAATTAGGCCACGCCTCTTTTTGATACTACTGCCCCCATATTAGGCCACGCCCTTTTAATAATACAACCCCCATATTAAGCCACGCCCTTTTTTACTACCACTGCCGCATATTAAGCCACGCCCCTTTTTAATACTACTACCCCCATATTAGGCCACACCTTTCGGATTTTTCAAATAAAATAAACTTGCAAAAGGTCCCTGACGGTCCCTTTGAATAAGAAATGTGTCATAAACCACGACACTATCCGCGCTCCATTGCAAAACAGACGAAAAAACAGACGGTGCGAATTTTGAAAATGGCTGTTTAAACATGCTTTTTTACCATTTTAAAAATGAAAATTGTGCCATAAAATAGAAAAAACAAATTTTAAAAAAAATATTATAATACACAGATGCATCCAAAACCTTTTGGCAAAAAGATTTTTCATTCCAGGAAAAATCTGTCCGTTGTTTAGCGAGGTCTGTGCACGAAATTGCCTGCTGAAGTAAAGCTATTCAAAGCGGGATTTCTCGCTTCTTTGTGGATGAATTTGCAAAATATAAAAAGAAAAAGTTTAAGTTAGAGCATTATCTAACCGATTATGAACATTAAAAGTGGCAAAAAAGTTTATCAATGTGGGCTTGCTTTCCCTAATTGTGAATCACGTATATTTCATTTCAATGCGGCACTTATAGAGCAAATCAAAGGCCTCGGAATGCGTATCGGCGCTAATAAAGTTGTCGAAAACAGAACAAAGATTAACAGGATGGCGGTTGAATATGAATGGGTACAACATTTCCAGTAGCCGTTCGCGATCGTCATCGGCTGCGAATTGAACGACAATTTGTGTTCCAGGATAAGCATAACCTAGAATAGCAAAGCCACCGTCAATTCGTATTTGGAGAAAAGGTATCTTATAATCCTGAAACGATGGTTTAAAAACATTTCAAATTCAGAGAGAGAGAAAGAGAGAGAGAGAGAGAGAGAGAGAGAGAGAGAGAGAGAGTTCTACTATACCTGTTGGAATAACACAGTTCCACCAATTGGTTCATAATCTCCTACGTTGTCAATATACAAGCACTTTAGGTTTCCTCTGGCTTTTTTATTGACGTCTATTTCCTGAAAAGCAGATGCAGTGAATGAAACACACTCACACGCACTCACACACTCACAAGCTCACACACTCACTCACTCACTCACTCACTCACTCACTCACTCACACACTCACTCACTCACTCACTCACTCACTCACTCACTCACTCACTCACTCACTCACTCACTCACTCATTCACACGCACCTGTATAAACTCGTTCAATCTGTAGTTCCCAACTTCTGCGTTATTGAAAACCAAATGAACGTCAGAGGCATTGTGAACCAATCGAGATATTGGTACCATCTCGCCTTCAAGACAGTTAATTTGGAAACTATCGCAATTCTAAAAAGTAATTAAAATGCATGTAAAATAGCACATACTTGTAATGGCAATCTGCTGACATCTTCTCCTGAAACTTTGATACACCATGATTTGAAAACTTCGAATCCAATATTAGACATAAGATGTCCAATCGAGTGAAACCCGTATGAATGCAGTTGTCTACACTCTAGCTTGAGTTTTTCTAAAACTTTCACTAAAAGTTCCACAGGTTGCTCGTCCGTGCTATAAAACATTTGCATCCCACTTTTGTCCCTACCAGAGATGAACTTAAAACCGTCTTTTAGTCAGACACGTAACTTACGACAAAGATGTTATCAAATCGAAAACCAGACAATTGTTCCATGGGCCTTTGCAAGTGTTTGAAAGTAGGCAGCTGCCAGTAAAAAGTTCCTCGACTTAACCGAGAGTTTCGGACAGAAAAATGAATGTTTTGCTGAAACATTTGTGAATTTTTTGTGAGTGTGTGAGTGTGTGAGTGTGTGAGTGTGTGAGTGTGTGAGTGTGTGAGTGTGTGAGTGTGTGAGTGTGTGAGTGTGTGAGTGTGTGAGTGTGTGAGTGTGTGAGTGTGTGAGTGTGTGAGTGTGTGAGTGTGTGAGTGTGTGGGTGTGTGAGTGTGTGAGTGTGTGAGTGTGTGAGTGTGTGAGTGTGTGGGTGTGTGAGTGTGTGAGTGTGTGAGTGTGTGAGTGTGTGAGTGTGTGAGTGTGTGAGTGTGTGAGTGTGTGAGTGTGTGAGTGTGTGAGTGTGTGAGTGTGTGAGTGTGTGAGTGTGTGAGTGTGTGAGTGTGTGAGTGTGTGAGTGTGTGAGTGTGTGAGTGTGTGAGTGTGTGAGTGTGTGAGTGTGTGAGTGTGTGAGTGTGTGAGTGTGTGAGTGTGTGAGTGTGTGAGTGTGTGAGTGTGTGAGTGTGTGAGTGTGTGAGTGTGTGAGTGTGTGAGTGTGTGAGTGTGTGAGTGTGTGAGTGTGTGAGTGTGTGAGTGTGTGAGTGTGTGAGTGTGTGAGTGTGTGAGTGTGTGAGTGTGTGAGTGCAGCCTTCAGCCCCAAATGACGTCAATAAAAAGGCTTACCAATACAAAACGATTGCAAACACAATGGATCCAACGAGTGCAAGACAGGACAACGTGGTGAACCTTATATGGTTGCCAAAACCCAAAAAAGTGATTCCAGAATACGAAAATCGTGTTAAATATGAATTTAGGGAGCTTAAAAGATAATACAATTGCAAATAAAGAAAGATAACTTGCATCAGAACAACGAGAATAACTATTTTTTGGGTAAATGCCCTTATAGCAAGCAATTTCCATATGTAATTCCATTGGTTGATCACCGGTTGGCCCAAGAACATTGTATCGTCGATTAAGGCATCGGTATCGATTATGTTTTCTGAAATTGAAACAGAGATTTTAATTTCTCTCTCTCTCTCTCTCTCTCTCTCTCTTTACCATTTTCAGTCCATTTCCCCAGTTCGGCTTTGAGAACTTGACTTTTCCTCTTTATCAGTGCCATTAAGGGATTAGTTGGGCAAAACCTATATACAAAGTTGAGGAACGATATATGACCCACTTGTAATAAAGAAATGTAGAAATCCCAAACCACGGCCAGACACATGCATTAACCCAGGCATCGCGAATAGTGAGAAATAACAGATGAACGGTGACAGTACCAATTGTTTCCTGAAAAGATAGATGTCTCACTCACTCACTCACTCACTCACCATTCCTTGAATGACAAACATAGCGAAAGGTCTCAGATGTGGAGGAACACTTTGCATCATGTGCATAAAAGCAGTAACTCTACCGGCCTTAAAGAACAGTTTTTTTATTATTATTAATTTTTAAAAAAATACCTGCATAAAAATAGCTGATGCAAAAACCCCTATTCTTAGAAGAGGAGCGTATCCAAAATAAACCAGTACCATTGACATAAAGTTGAAGATTCCACATTTCAAAACAATTAGACGTTGTTCTGTTCTAAAAAAAATGGTTTCTTGAAAGATTTGAAAGCGTAATACCGGTAATTGAAAGCGGTATAGAGCAGACCTGCAAATAAACCGGCGTCCCTTGCTTGTCTCATTTTTGAAGTTATGTCGGAATCACTTTTCTGGAGTTCGTCCTTAAAATAGGGCAGTATTGATGGTGAAATTGAACTTACTAAGGTGAAAGAAGCTGAATACGGTGTTATTTCGTCGTAGATTATGCCTGTGAGTCCGCTGAAACTGTTAATGAGACAGAGAGACGGAGAGAGTGAGAGAGAGAGAGAGAGACAGAGAGCGAGAGACAGTGAGAGACAGAGAGACAGAGAGAGACAGAGAAACAGGGAGACAGAAAGACAGAGACAGGGAGAGGCAGAGAGACAGAGAGAGACAGAGAAAGGAACAGAGAGAAACAGAGAGAGGTAAAGAGACCGAGACAAAATTGGACTCACCTAAATTTTTCCTCTCGTTTCAGTACAGATTCCAAACGAATAAAATCGACATCTACCAACATGCACACCAAAGCATTCATAAAAATCACCCAGAGGTAGAATTTACTCCAATTTCCTATAAAAAGCGGTTTCCAAACTACAGTAAACAGAAAAACCTACCGTACACTGTAAAAAGGTCCTCAGCAGATAGGGGACATTGCCTTGCCCTGGCCTTCGCCCGTGCCACAAGTTCATCGCTGGTCCGTTCCTTACTCAGCTTTCGATGAGAAATATCACCTATGTTCTCTCTGGAGAAGATATTCAAAAGTCTCTGAATTAAAAAAGGTATAAGAAATATTTAAAAGACGATTTCTCACCCTTTCAAGAGACATCACACCGGCAACGACCGGCTTGGAAGGGAGAAAGGAGAAAAATAAGGAGATGCTAATGAATAATCGCTTTTCTGTCGCATTTTTGGCAATTCTAATTACTTTATGCTAATGAAAGGATGGATTTGGCCAAATAAGATAATGAAGACCGCCGTGGGGTTAGCCCTTATAAAATAGTTTCGGTAAACGCGCGCGCGCTTTGCGCCAGTCCTTTAAACTGCTATCGTGTAGATCAAAGATCAGTCAGAGTGCCTAAGATCACTCAATTATGCGTCAGTTCTAAGTCTGGGTCACGCCCCTTTTGGTTCCTACTACCCCCATATTAGACCACGCCCCTTTTTAATACGACTGCCTCCATATTAGGCCCCGCCCCTTTCTAATACTACTACCTCTATATTAGCCCACGCCCTTTTAATAATACAACCCCCATTATAGGCCACACCCTTTTTAATACTACTGTCCCATATTAAGCCACGCCCTTTTAAATACTACTACCCTCAAATTAGGCCACGCCTCTTTTTGATACTACTGCCCCCATATTAGGCCACGCCCTTTTAATAATACAACCCCCATATTAAGCCACGCCCTTTTTTACTACCACTGCCGCATATTAAGCCACGCCCCTTTTTAATACTACTACCCCCATATTAGGCCACACCTTTCGGATTTTTCAAATAAAATAAACTTGCAAAAGGTCCCTGACGGTCCCTTTGAATAAGAAATGTGTCATAAACCACGACACTATCCGCGCTCCATTGCAAAACAGACGAAAAAACAGACGGTGCGAATTTTGAAAATGGCTGTTTAAACATGCTTTTTTACCATTTTAAAAATGAAAATTGTGCCATAAAATAGAAAAAACAAATTTTAAAAAAAATATTATAATACACAGATGCATCCAAAACCTTTTGGCAAAAAGATTTTTCATTCCAGGAAAAATCTGTCCGTTGTTTAGCGAGGTCTGTGCACGAAATTGCCTGCTGAAGTAAAGCTATTCAAAGCGGGATTTCTCGCTTCTTTGTGGATGAATTTGCAAAATATAAAAAGAAAAAGTTTAAGTTAGAGCATTATCTAACCGATTATGAACATTAAAAGTGGCAAAAAAGTTTATCAATGTGGGCTTGCTTTCCCTAATTGTGAATCACGTATATTTCATTTCAATGCGGCACTTATAGAGCAAATCAAAGGCCTCGGAATGCGTATCGGCGCTAATAAAGTTGTCGAAAACAGAACAAAGATTAACAGGATGGCGGTTGAATATGAATGGGTACAACATTTCCAGTAGCCGTTCGCGATCGTCATCGGCTGCGAATTGAACGACAATTTGTGTTCCAGGATAAGCATAACCTAGAATAGCAAAGCCACCGTCAATTCGTATTTGGAGAAAAGGTATCTTATAATCCTGAAACGATGGTTTAAAAACATTTCAAATTCAGAGAGAGAGAAAGAGAGAGAGAGAGAGAGAGAGAGAGAGAGAGAGAGAGAGAGAGAGTTCTACTATACCTGTTGGAATAACACAGTTCCACCAATTGGTTCATAATCTCCTACGTTGTCAATATACAAGCACTTTAGGTTTCCTCTGGCTTTTTTATTGACGTCTATTTCCTGAAAAGCAGATGCAGTGAATGAAACACACTCACACGCACTCACACACTCACAAGCTCACACACTCACTCACTCACTCACTCACTCACTCACTCACTCACACACTCATTCACACGCACCTGTATAAACTCGTTCAATCTGTAGTTCCCAACTTCTGCGTTATTGAAAACCAAATGAACGTCAGAGGCATTGTGAACCAATCGAGATATTGGTACCATCTCGCCTTCAAGACAGTTAATTTGGAAACTATCGCAATTCTAAAAAGTAATTAAAATGCATGTAAAATAGCACATACTTGTAATGGCAATCTGCTGACATCTTCTCCTGAAACTTTGATACACCATGATTTGAAAACTTCGAATCCAATATTAGACATAAGATGTCCAATCGAGTGAAACCCGTATGAATGCAGTTGTCTACACTCTAGCTTGAGTTTTTCTAAAACTTTCACTAAAAGTTCCACAGGTTGCTCGTCCGTGCTATAAAACATTTGCATCCCACTTTTGTCCCTACCAGAGATGAACTTAAAACCGTCTTTTAGTCAGACACGTAACTTACGACAAAGATGTTATCAAATCGAAAACCAGACAATTGTTCCATGGGCCTTTGCAAGTGTTTGAAAGTAGGCAGCTGCCAGTAAAAAGTTCCTCGACTTAACCGAGAGTTTCGGACAGAAAAATGAATGTTTTGCTGAAACATTTGTGAATTTTTTGTGAGTGTGTGAGTGTGTGAGTGTGTGAGTGTGTGAGTGTGTGAGTGTGTGAGTGTGTGAGTGTGTGAGTGTGTGAGTGTGTGAGTGTGTGAGTGTGTGAGTGTGTGAGTGTGTGAGTGTGTGAGTGTGTGAGTGTGTGAGTGTGTGAGTGTGTGAGTGTGTGAGTGTGTGAGTGTGTGAGTGTGTGAGTGTGTGAGTGTGTGAGTGTGTGAGTGTGTGAGTGTGTGAGTGTGTGAGTGTGTGAGTGTGTGAGTGCAGCCTTCAGCCCCAAATGACGTCAATAAAAAGGCTTACCAATACAAAACGATTGCAAACACAATGGATCCAACGAGTGCAAGACAGGACAACGTGGTGAACCTTATATGGTTGCCAAAACCCAAAAAAGTGATTCCAGAATACGAAAATCGTGTTAAATATGAATTTAGGGAGCTTAAAAGATAATACAATTGCAAATAAAGAAAGATAACTTGCATCAGAACAACGAGAATAACTATTTTTTGGGTAAATGCCCTTATAGCAAGCAATTTCCATATGTAATTCCATTGGTTGATCACCGGTTGGCCCAAGAACATTGTATCGTCGATTAAGGCATCGGTATCGATTATGTTTTCTGAAATTGAAACAGAGATTTTAATTTCTCTCTCTCTCTCTCTCTCTCTCTCTCTCTCTCTCTCTCTTTACCATTTTCAGTCCATTTCCCCAGTTCGGCTTTGAGAACTTGACTTTTCCTCTTTATCAGTGCCATTAAGGGATTAGTTGGGCAAAACCTATATACAAAGTTGAGGAACGATATATGACCCACTTGTAATAAAGAAATGTAGAAATCCCAAACCACGGCCAGACACATGCATTAACCCAGGCATCGCGAATAGTGAGAAATAACAGATGAACGGTGACAGTACCAATTGTTTCCTGAAAAGATAGATGTCTCACTCACTCACTCACTCACTCACCATTCCTTGAATGACAAACATAGCGAAAGGTCTCAGATGTGGAGGAACACTTTGCATCATGTGCATAAAAGCAGTAACTCTACCGGCCTTAAAGAACAGTTTTTTTATTATTATTAATTTTTAAAAAAATACCTGCATAAAAATAGCTGATGCAAAAACCCCTATTCTTAGAAGAGGAGCGTATCCAAAATAAACCAGTACCATTGACATAAAGTTGAAGATTCCACATTTCAAAACAATTAGACGTTGTTCTGTTCTAAAAAAAATGGTTTCTTGAAAGATTTGAAAGCGTAATACCGGTAATTGAAAGCGGTATAGAGCAGACCTGCAAATAAACCGGCGTCCCTTGCTTGTCTCATTTTTGAAGTTATGTCGGAATCACTTTTCTGGAGTTCGTCCTTAAAATAGGGCAGTATTGATGGTGAAATTGAACTTACTAAGGTGAAAGAAGCTGAATACGGTGTTATTTCGTCGTAGATTATGCCTGTGAGTCCGCTGAAACTGTTAATGAGACAGAGAGACGGAGAGAGTGAGAGAGAGAGAGAGAGACAGAGAGCGAGAGACAGTGAGAGACAGAGAGACAGAGAGAGACAGAGAAACAGGGAGACAGAAAGACAGAGACAGGGAGAGGCAGAGAGACAGAGAGAGACAGAGAAAGGAACAGAGAGAAACAGAGAGAGGTAAAGAGACCGAGACAAAATTGGACTCACCTAAATTTTTCCTCTCGTTTCAGTACAGATTCCAAACGAATAAAATCGACATCTACCAACATGCACACCAAAGCATTCATAAAAATCACCCAGAGGTAGAATTTACTCCAATTTCCTATAAAAAGCGGTTTCCAAACTACAGTAAACAGAAAAACCTACCGTACACTGTAAAAAGGTCCTCAGCAGATAGGGGACATTGCCTTGCCCTGGCCTTCGCCCGTGCCACAAGTTCATCGCTGGTCCGTTCCTTACTCAGCTTTCGATGAGAAATATCACCTATGTTCTCTCTGGAGAAGATATTCAAAAGTCTCTGAATTAAAAAAGGTATAAGAAATATTTAAAAGACGATTTCTCACCCTTTCAAGAGACATCACACCGGCAACGACCGGCTTGGAAGGGAGAAAGGAGAAAAATAAGGAGATGCTAATGAATAATCGCTTTTCTGTCGCATTTTTGGCAATTCTAATTACTTTATGCTAATGAAAGGATGGATTTGGCCAAATAAGATAATGAAGACCGCCGTGGGGTTAGCCCTTATAAAATAGTTTCGGTAAACGCGCGCGCGCTTTGCGCCAGTCCTTTAAACTGCTATCGTGTAGATCAAAGATCAGTCAGAGTGCCTAAGATCACTCAATTATGCGTCAGTTCTAAGTCTGGGTCACGCCCCTTTTGGTTCCTACTACCCCCATATTAGACCACGCCCCTTTTTAATACGACTGCCTCCATATTAGGCCCCGCCCCTTTCTAATACTACTACCTCTATATTAGCCCACGCCCTTTTAATAATACAACCCCCATTATAGGCCACACCCTTTTTAATACTACTGTCCCATATTAAGCCACGCCCTTTTAAATACTACTACCCTCAAATTAGGCCACGCCTCTTTTTGATACTACTGCCCCCATATTAGGCCACGCCCTTTTAATAATACAACCCCCATATTAAGCCACGCCCTTTTTTACTACCACTGCCGCATATTAAGCCACGCCCCTTTTTAATACTACTACCCCCATATTAGGCCACACCTTTCGGATTTTTCAAATAAAATAAACTTGCAAAAGGTCCCTGACGGTCCCTTTGAATAAGAAATGTGTCATAAACCACGACACTATCCGCGCTCCATTGCAAAACAGACGAAAAAACAGACGGTGCGAATTTTGAAAATGGCTGTTTAAACATGCTTTTTTACCATTTTAAAAATGAAAATTGTGCCATAAAATAGAAAAAACAAATTTTAAAAAAAATATTATAATACACAGATGCATCCAAAACCTTTTGGCAAAAAGATTTTTCATTCCAGGAAAAATCTGTCCGTTGTTTAGCGAGGTCTGTGCACGAAATTGCCTGCTGAAGTAAAGCTATTCAAAGCGGGATTTCTCGCTTCTTTGTGGATGAATTTGCAAAATATAAAAAGAAAAAGTTTAAGTTAGAGCATTATCTAACCGATTATGAACATTAAAAGTGGCAAAAAAGTTTATCAATGTGGGCTTGCTTTCCCTAATTGTGAATCACGTATATTTCATTTCAATGCGGCACTTATAGAGCAAATCAAAGGCCTCGGAATGCGTATCGGCGCTAATAAAGTTGTCGAAAACAGAACAAAGATTAACAGGATGGCGGTTGAATATGAATGGGTACAACATTTCCAGTAGCCGTTCGCGATCGTCATCGGCTGCGAATTGAACGACAATTTGTGTTCCAGGATAAGCATAACCTAGAATAGCAAAGCCACCGTCAATTCGTATTTGGAGAAAAGGTATCTTATAATCCTGAAACGATGGTTTAAAAACATTTCAAATTCAGAGAGAGAGAAAGAGAGAGAGAGAGAGAGAGAGAGAGAGAGAGAGAGAGAGAGAGAGTTCTACTATACCTGTTGGAATAACACAGTTCCACCAATTGGTTCATAATCTCCTACGTTGTCAATATACAAGCACTTTAGGTTTCCTCTGGCTTTTTTATTGACGTCTATTTCCTGAAAAGCAGATGCAGTGAATGAAACACACTCACACGCACTCACACACTCACAAGCTCACACACTCACTCACTCACTCACTCACTCACTCACTCACTCACACACTCACTCACTCACTCACTCACTCACTCACTCACTCACTCACTCACTCACTCACTCACTCACTCATTCACACGCACCTGTATAAACTCGTTCAATCTGTAGTTCCCAACTTCTGCGTTATTGAAAACCAAATGAACGTCAGAGGCATTGTGAACCAATCGAGATATTGGTACCATCTCGCCTTCAAGACAGTTAATTTGGAAACTATCGCAATTCTAAAAAGTAATTAAAATGCATGTAAAATAGCACATACTTGTAATGGCAATCTGCTGACATCTTCTCCTGAAACTTTGATACACCATGATTTGAAAACTTCGAATCCAATATTAGACATAAGATGTCCAATCGAGTGAAACCCGTATGAATGCAGTTGTCTACACTCTAGCTTGAGTTTTTCTAAAACTTTCACTAAAAGTTCCACAGGTTGCTCGTCCGTGCTATAAAACATTTGCATCCCACTTTTGTCCCTACCAGAGATGAACTTAAAACCGTCTTTTAGTCAGACACGTAACTTACGACAAAGATGTTATCAAATCGAAAACCAGACAATTGTTCCATGGGCCTTTGCAAGTGTTTGAAAGTAGGCAGCTGCCAGTAAAAAGTTCCTCGACTTAACCGAGAGTTTCGGACAGAAAAATGAATGTTTTGCTGAAACATTTGTGAATTTTTTGTGAGTGTGTGAGTGTGTGAGTGTGTGAGTGTGTGAGTGTGTGAGTGTGTGAGTGTGTGAGTGTGTGAGTGTGTGAGTGTGTGAGTGTGTGAGTGTGTGAGTGTGTGAGTGTGTGAGTGTGTGAGTGTGTGAGTGTGTGAGTGTGTGAGTGTGTGAGTGTGTGAGTGTGTGAGTGTGTGAGTGTGTGAGTGTGTGAGTGTGTGAGTGTGTGAGTGTGTGAGTGTGTGAGTGTGTGAGTGTGTGAGTGTGTGAGTGCAGCCTTCAGCCCCAAATGACGTCAATAAAAAGGCTTACCAATACAAAACGATTGCAAACACAATGGATCCAACGAGTGCAAGACAGGACAACGTGGTGAACCTTATATGGTTGCCAAAACCCAAAAAAGTGATTCCAGAATACGAAAATCGTGTTAAATATGAATTTAGGGAGCTTAAAAGATAATACAATTGCAAATAAAGAAAGATAACTTGCATCAGAACAACGAGAATAACTATTTTTTGGGTAAATGCCCTTATAGCAAGCAATTTCCATATGTAATTCCATTGGTTGATCACCGGTTGGCCCAAGAACATTGTATCGTCGATTAAGGCATCGGTATCGATTATGTTTTCTGAAATTGAAACAGAGATTTTAATTTCTCTCTCTCTCTCTCTCTCTCTCTCTCTCTCTCTCTCTCTTTACCATTTTCAGTCCATTTCCCCAGTTCGGCTTTGAGAACTTGACTTTTCCTCTTTATCAGTGCCATTAAGGGATTAGTTGGGCAAAACCTATATACAAAGTTGAGGAACGATATATGACCCACTTGTAATAAAGAAATGTAGAAATCCCAAACCACGGCCAGACACATGCATTAACCCAGGCATCGCGAATAGTGAGAAATAACAGATGAACGGTGACAGTACCAATTGTTTCCTGAAAAGATAGATGTCTCACTCACTCACTCACTCACTCACCATTCCTTGAATGACAAACATAGCGAAAGGTCTCAGATGTGGAGGAACACTTTGCATCATGTGCATAAAAGCAGTAACTCTACCGGCCTTAAAGAACAGTTTTTTTATTATTATTAATTTTTAAAAAAATACCTGCATAAAAATAGCTGATGCAAAAACCCCTATTCTTAGAAGAGGAGCGTATCCAAAATAAACCAGTACCATTGACATAAAGTTGAAGATTCCACATTTCAAAACAATTAGACGTTGTTCTGTTCTAAAAAAAATGGTTTCTTGAAAGATTTGAAAGCGTAATACCGGTAATTGAAAGCGGTATAGAGCAGACCTGCAAATAAACCGGCGTCCCTTGCTTGTCTCATTTTTGAAGTTATGTCGGAATCACTTTTCTGGAGTTCGTCCTTAAAATAGGGCAGTATTGATGGTGAAATTGAACTTACTAAGGTGAAAGAAGCTGAATACGGTGTTATTTCGTCGTAGATTATGCCTGTGAGTCCGCTGAAACTGTTAATGAGACAGAGAGACGGAGAGAGTGAGAGAGAGAGAGAGAGACAGAGAGCGAGAGACAGTGAGAGACAGAGAGACAGAGAGAGACAGAGAAACAGGGAGACAGAAAGACAGAGACAGGGAGAGGCAGAGAGACAGAGAGAGACAGAGAAAGGAACAGAGAGAAACAGAGAGAGGTAAAGAGACCGAGACAAAATTGGACTCACCTAAATTTTTCCTCTCGTTTCAGTACAGATTCCAAACGAATAAAATCGACATCTACCAACATGCACACCAAAGCATTCATAAAAATCACCCAGAGGTAGAATTTACTCCAATTTCCTATAAAAAGCGGTTTCCAAACTACAGTAAACAGAAAAACCTACCGTACACTGTAAAAAGGTCCTCAGCAGATAGGGGACATTGCCTTGCCCTGGCCTTCGCCCGTGCCACAAGTTCATCGCTGGTCCGTTCCTTACTCAGCTTTCGATGAGAAATATCACCTATGTTCTCTCTGGAGAAGATATTCAAAAGTCTCTGAATTAAAAAAGGTATAAGAAATATTTAAAAGACGATTTCTCACCCTTTCAAGAGACATCACACCGGCAACGACCGGCTTGGAAGGGAGAAAGGAGAAAAATAAGGAGATGCTAATGAATAATCGCTTTTCTGTCGCATTTTTGGCAATTCTAATTACTTTATGCTAATGAAAGGATGGATTTGGCCAAATAAGATAATGAAGACCGCCGTGGGGTTAGCCCTTATAAAATAGTTTCGGTAAACGCGCGCGCGCTTTGCGCCAGTCCTTTAAACTGCTATCGTGTAGATCAAAGATCAGTCAGAGTGCCTAAGATCACTCAATTATGCGTCAGTTCTAAGTCTGGGTCACGCCCCTTTTGGTTCCTACTACCCCCATATTAGACCACGCCCCTTTTTAATACGACTGCCTCCATATTAGGCCCCGCCCCTTTCTAATACTACTACCTCTATATTAGCCCACGCCCTTTTAATAATACAACCCCCATTATAGGCCACACCCTTTTTAATACTACTGTCCCATATTAAGCCACGCCCTTTTAAATACTACTACCCTCAAATTAGGCCACGCCTCTTTTTGATACTACTGCCCCCATATTAGGCCACGCCCTTTTAATAATACAACCCCCATATTAAGCCACGCCCTTTTTTACTACCACTGCCGCATATTAAGCCACGCCCCTTTTTAATACTACTACCCCCATATTAGGCCACACCTTTCGGATTTTTCAAATAAAATAAACTTGCAAAAGGTCCCTGACGGTCCCTTTGAATAAGAAATGTGTCATAAACCACGACACTATCCGCGCTCCATTGCAAAACAGACGAAAAAACAGACGGTGCGAATTTTGAAAATGGCTGTTTAAACATGCTTTTTTACCATTTTAAAAATGAAAATTGTGCCATAAAATAGAAAAAACAAATTTTAAAAAAAATATTATAATACACAGATGCATCCAAAACCTTTTGGCAAAAAGATTTTTCATTCCAGGAAAAATCTGTCCGTTGTTTAGCGAGGTCTGTGCACGAAATTGCCTGCTGAAGTAAAGCTATTCAAAGCGGGATTTCTCGCTTCTTTGTGGATGAATTTGCAAAATATAAAAAGAAAAAGTTTAAGTTAGAGCATTATCTAACCGATTATGAACATTAAAAGTGGCAAAAAAGTTTATCAATGTGGGCTTGCTTTCCCTAATTGTGAATCACGTATATTTCATTTCAATGCGGCACTTATAGAGCAAATCAAAGGCCTCGGAATGCGTATCGGCGCTAATAAAGTTGTCGAAAACAGAACAAAGATTAACAGGATGGCGGTTGAATATGAATGGGTACAACATTTCCAGTAGCCGTTCGCGATCGTCATCGGCTGCGAATTGAACGACAATTTGTGTTCCAGGATAAGCATAACCTAGAATAGCAAAGCCACCGTCAATTCGTATTTGGAGAAAAGGTATCTTATAATCCTGAAACGATGGTTTAAAAACATTTCAAATTCAGAGAGAGAGAAAGAGAGAGAGAGAGAGAGAGAGAGAGAGAGAGAGAGAGAGAGAGAGTTCTACTATACCTGTTGGAATAACACAGTTCCACCAATTGGTTCATAATCTCCTACGTTGTCAATATACAAGCACTTTAGGTTTCCTCTGGCTTTTTTATTGACGTCTATTTCCTGAAAAGCAGATGCAGTGAATGAAACACACTCACACGCACTCACACACTCACAAGCTCACACACTCACTCACTCACTCACTCACTCACTCACTCACTCACACACTCACTCACTCACTCACTCACTCACTCACTCACTCACTCACTCACTCACTCACTCACTCACTCATTCACACGCACCTGTATAAACTCGTTCAATCTGTAGTTCCCAACTTCTGCGTTATTGAAAACCAAATGAACGTCAGAGGCATTGTGAACCAATCGAGATATTGGTACCATCTCGCCTTCAAGACAGTTAATTTGGAAACTATCGCAATTCTAAAAAGTAATTAAAATGCATGTAAAATAGCACATACTTGTAATGGCAATCTGCTGACATCTTCTCCTGAAACTTTGATACACCATGATTTGAAAACTTCGAATCCAATATTAGACATAAGATGTCCAATCGAGTGAAACCCGTATGAATGCAGTTGTCTACACTCTAGCTTGAGTTTTTCTAAAACTTTCACTAAAAGTTCCACAGGTTGCTCGTCCGTGCTATAAAACATTTGCATCCCACTTTTGTCCCTACCAGAGATGAACTTAAAACCGTCTTTTAGTCAGACACGTAACTTACGACAAAGATGTTATCAAATCGAAAACCAGACAATTGTTCCATGGGCCTTTGCAAGTGTTTGAAAGTAGGCAGCTGCCAGTAAAAAGTTCCTCGACTTAACCGAGAGTTTCGGACAGAAAAATGAATGTTTTGCTGAAACATTTGTGAATTTTTTGTGAGTGTGTGAGTGTGTGAGTGTGTGAGTGTGTGAGTGTGTGAGTGTGTGAGTGTGTGAGTGTGTGAGTGTGTGAGTGTGTGAGTGTGTGAGTGTGTGAGTGTGTGAGTGTGTGAGTGTGTGAGTGTGTGAGTGTGTGAGTGTGTGAGTGTGTGAGTGTGTGAGTGTGTGAGTGTGTGAGTGTGTGAGTGTGTGAGTGTGTGAGTGTGTGAGTGTGTGAGTGTGAGTGTGAGTGAATGAGTATTTTACCTCTTTTCCACATTGAATATCAATAGAAAGATTCAAATATCCGTCTTGGGATCGCGATTTGATACCAAATTTGTGGTTTTGAACAAATCGATCAATAAATTTTGTAGTTTTTCGAAGACGGCAAAGTGTACGCGAGCACATCTGAATGCCATAGTGTGAAAATTGACTGCTATGTTTGTGACTTACTTTTTTCACGACTTGAAAGAGAAGTTCCGCCGATAACGATTTCAAAGTTAGCATAGTTATTTGACTTGGAACCATAAAAATCGATTTCTTGGTTCAGAAAGCGACAAGATATAAACAAAGCGATTACGCCACAAAAAAGCGAATTTGTATTTGGCGCGCGGAATCTGATAATTCGCTCGGTGTTTTCCAGCGTAAAACTACAGAAATCTAAAGAAAGCTACAGTAACTTCAGTCTACAGTAAAGCTAAGATTCAGTAACGTTAGTGTTCCGTAAAGCTACAGTAGGCTAAAGAAGGCTACTGTAACCTCAGTTTGTAAAGCTACAGTAACCTTAGTTAACCGTAAACCTACAGTAAACTAAAGAAAGCAACAGTAATTCTCGTGCTTCTTAAGCTACAGTATCTTTAGTGTACCGTAAAGCTACAGTCGGGGTTCTCAAATGACGGGCCGGCCCGCCAGGCCCGGACCGGGCCGATTTTTTGGGACGGCCCGGGGCGGCCCGGTTATGAAAAATTAAATTTTAATTTTTCTGTAAATTGGTGCAATTTTTTTAAACTGTTTTACATTACTTAATAATGTTTGTTACTAACATATATAGTCTATTTCCATTCTTGAGACAACGACTTTTGAATGACCCTGGATTTCCTTGGTATTTAACCATTGACGATTTGAAACATCGAAGTGAATATCAATAAAATATGCGAAATATAGGGCATTTCCAAAACTGAGACAAGGAAAAGAGGATTTTCCTAAAGGACTAGGTACAATGGGTCCCGCCGCGATCGTCTAATTGTCTGCGCACTCCTCTGTTACAGTGCTATTTCCTATATTTTATTGATATTCACTTCGATGTTTCAAATCGTCAATGGTTAAATACCAAGGAAATCCGGGGTCATTCAAGCCGTCGTCTCAAGATTGGAAACAGCCTATAGCACTGTAACAGAGGAGTGCGCAGACAATTAGACGATCGCGGCGGGACCCACTGTACCTAGTCCTTTAGGAAAATCCCCTTTTCCTTGTCTCAGTTTCGGAAATGCCCTATACGTGAAAATTAGTCGTACAAAAAAGAATGTCACTGACCGAGATCGAACCCTGGTCGTGTGGGTGGCAATCTGACTGGGTGGTCCAACGAAAACGGGCCAAATGGGCCGACCAAACGGGCCGACCGGGCCGGGCAGACCAAAACAACTGGCCCGGGCCGGCCCGTGAGAACCCCGGCTACAGTAATATAAACAAAGCTACAGTAATCTAACGACCCTAGACTAGGGTAGGATGCACTACTAAGAAACGGTTATAAGAAAGTTAAAGTAATAAAAACGATGTAAGAAAAGAAAAAATCAAGGAAAATCTACGAAAACGTCAAAAAATATCCCCATTTCAACCCAAACTTTTCATTCTCTCGAGAAGACTAGTGCAAAGACGACTTTATGAGTTCGTCTATCTACAATCACTTGAAGATTCAATGCTTTCTGCTCTTCTTCTGACTCCTCTGGCTTCTGGAGCTGCTCTTGCTCCTCTTGGATCCACTCTTCTTCGTACTCTTCGTGCTTTTCTTACTCCTAGAACTCTTCGAACTGTTCTCAGTCTTGCTCTTCGATCCACTCCTCTTGCTTTTCTTACTCTTCTTCTTGCTCGACTTCTCCTTCTTTGACTTTTTCTCGCTCTTTTGCTTTTCAGCCAGCTTCCTTGCCTGCTTTCTCTCTCTGCCAGGGCGGCAACAGTTGTAGTCGATGCACCACAGGATGGGTACGCCGGGGAAGAAGAAGGCCCACGTGGCGCCAACCCAGATCCAGCCCCAGATTGCGTCTTCTGAAGAATTGGGATGAACTAGAGAAAGACAGAGACAGAGACAGAGACAGAGACAGAGACAGAGACAGAGACAGAGACAGAGACAGAGACAGAGACAGAGACAGAGACAGAGACAGAGACAGAGACAGAGACAGAGACAGAGACAGAGACAGAGACAGAGACAGAGACAGAGACAGAGACAGAGACAGAGACAGAGACAGAGACATAGACAGAGACAGAGACAGAGACAGAGACAGAGACAGAGACAGAGACAGAGACAGAGACAGAGACAGAGACAGAGACAGAGACAGAGACAGAGACAGAGACAGAGACAGAGACAGAGACAGAGACAGAGACAGAGACAGAGACAGAGACAGAGACAGAGACAGAGACAGAGACAGAGACAGAGACAGAGACATAGACAGAGACAGAGACAGAGACAGAGACAGAGACAGAGACAGAGACAGAGACAGAGACAGAGACAGAGACAGAGACAGAGACAGAGACAGAGACAGAGACAGAGACAGAGACAGAGACAGAGACAGAGACAGAGACAGAGACAGAGACAGAGACAGAGACAGAGACAGAGACAGAGACAGAGACAGAGACAGAGACAGAGACAGAGACAGAGACAGAGACAAAGACAGAGACAGAGACAGAGAGAAAAGAGGCTAAAGCCACTCACCACTGCCCCAGTACCTCTCCTTGGGAGGCCAGATGATGTCATCAGAACCCAACTGTTTCTTCACATCTCCATTGCCTTCTTCTTCAACTGGAAATGGGTCATTTGGTGCCTCAGCAACTTCAGTTGAGTTCAGAGTTTCGGCATTGACCAGAGACAGCTGGATGAAGATGAGGAGCGATCCGATGAAAAAGCTCCGGAGACGCATGGTTGAAGGAGAGACGACCGTCTTCAGAGGGGAGACGGAGAGGAATGAGGGAGGAGGGGAACGGAGAGTTACTGAGTTAACGTGACGAAGTGATGGGTATGCTAATTTTGTGCATATGATACGATTAAAAGCACATCCCGAAACGGCAATAGGGCCCTAACACATTGACATGCTTGCACTGCCAAGACTGAAGCGATATTTCTGTAGTCCGTACCATAGACTAACGTATTTTTTATTCAATCAAGCAAATTGTTTCAACGAAACAGGCGCACAATTCCTTCCATGAGAAGAGGTAGGAACGATGCTCCAGGCTGTTCTTGAGACGACGGGTGGTTCTGGCCAAAATTAGCAGGTTCTGGGGTTGCTTTCTTGGTTTGGAAATTAAAGCGGGCGTGTGCCTGAGTTTGATAGCCGATCTGAAAATTATCTCTATCTCTGTCTCTGTATCTATCTCTGTCTCTGTCTCTGTCTCTATCTCTATCTCTGTCTCTATCTCTATCTCTGTCTCTGTATCTATCTCTGTCTCTATCTCTATCTCTATCTCTATCTCTGTCTCTATCTCTGTCTCTGTATCTATCTCTGTCTCTGTCTCTGTCTCTGTCTCTATCTCTATCTCTGTCTCTGTCTCTATCTCTGTCTCTATCTCTGTCTCTGTCTCTGTCTCTGTCTCTGTCTCTGTCTCTGTCTCTGTCTCTGTCTCTGTCTCTGTCTCTGTCTCTGTCTCTGTCTCTGTCTCTGTCTCTGTCTCTGTCTCTGTCTCTGTCTCTGTCTCTGTCTCTGTCTCTGTCTCTGTCTCTGTCTCTGTCTCTAACTCTGTCTCTGTATCTATCTCTGTCTCTATCTCTATCTCTATCTCTATCTCTGTCTCTGTATCTATCTCTGTCTCTGTCTCTGTCTCTATCTCTATCTCTGTCTCTATCTCTGTCTCTGTATCTATCTCTGTCTCTGTCTCTGTCTCTGTCTCTATCTCTATCTCTGTCTCTGTCTCTGTCTCTATCTCTGTCTCTATCTCTGTCTCTGTCTCTGTCTCTGTCTCTGTCTCTGTCTCTGTCTCTGTCTCTGTCTCTGTCTCTGTCTCTGTCTCTGTCTCTGTCTCTGTCTCTGTCTCTGTCTCTGTCTCTGTCTCTGTCTCTGTCTCTGTCTCTGTCTCTGTCTCTAACTCTGTCTCTGTCTCTATCTCTGTCTCTATCTCTGTCTCTATCTCTGTTTCTGTTTCTATCTCTATCTCTGTCTATGTCTCTATCTCTGTCTCTGTCTCTGTCTCTGTCTCTGTCTCTGTCTCTGTCTCTGTCTCTGTCTCTGTCTCTGTCTCTATCTCTGTATCTATCTCTGTATCTATCTCTGTCTCTATCTCTGTCTCTATCTCTATCTCTGTCTCTGTATCTATCTCTGTCTCTGTCTCTGTCTCTATCTCTATCTCTGTCTCTATCTCTGTCTCTGTATCTATCTCTGTCTCTGTCTCTGTCTCTATCTCTATCTCTGTCTCTATCTCTATCTCTGTCTCTGTCTCTGTCTCTATCTCTGTCTCTATCTCTATCTCTGTCTCTGTATCTATCTCTGTCTCTATCTCTGTCTCTGTATCTATCTCTGTCTCTGTCTCTGTCTCTATCTCTATCTCTATCTCTATCTCTGTCTCTGTCTCTATCTCTGTCTCTGTCTCTGTCTCTATCTCTATCTCTGTCTCTATCTCTGTCTCTGTATCTATCTCTGTCTCTGTCTCTGTCTCTATCTCTATCTCTGTCTCTATCTCTATCTCTGTCTCTGTCTCTGTCTCTATCTCTGTCTCTATCTCTATCTCTGTCTCTGTATCTATCTCTGTCTCTATCTCTGTCTCTATCTCTATCTCTGTCTCTGTATCTATCTCTGTCTCTGTCTCTGTCTCTGTCTCTGTCTCTGTCTCTATCTCTATCTCTGTGTCTGTCTCTGTCTCTATCTCTATCTCTGTCTCTGTCTCTATCTCTGTCTCTATCTCTATCTCTATCTCTGTCTCTGTCTCTGTCTCTGTCTCTATCTCTGTCTCTGTCTCTATCTCTGTCTCTATCTCTATCTCTGTCTCTATCTCTATCTCTGTCTCTGTATCTATCTCTGTCTCTATCTCTGTCTCTATCTCTATCTCTGTCTCTGTATCTATCTCTGTCTCTGTCTCTGTCTCTATCTCTGTCTCTATCTCTATCTCTGTCTCTATCTCTATCTCTGTCTCTGTCTCTGTATCTATCTCTGTCTCTGTCTCTGTCTCTATCTCTGTCTCTATCTCTATCTCTGTCTCTATCTCTATCTCTGTCTCTGTATCTATCTCTATCTCTGTCTCTGTCTCTATCTCTGTCTCTATCTCTATCTCTATCTCTGTCTCTGTCTCTGTCTCTGTCTCTATTTCTATCTCTGTCTCTATCTCTATCTCTGTCTCTGTCTCTGTCTCTATCTCTGTCTCTATCTCTATCTCTGTCTCTATCTCTATCTCTGTCTCTGTATCTATCTCTATCTGTCTCTGTCTCTATCTCTGTCTCTATCTCTGTCTCTGTATCTATCTCTGTATCTGTCTCTGTCTCTATCTCTATCTCTGTCTCTATCTCTATCTCTGTCTCTGTCTCTGTCTCTATCTCTGTCTCTATCTCTATCTCTATCTCTGTCTCTATCTCTATCTCTGTCTCTGTATCTATCTCTGTCTCTATCTCTGTCTCTATCTCTATCTCTGTCTCTGTATCTATCTCTGTCTCTGTCTCTGTCTCTGTCTCTGTCTCTGTCTCTGTCTCTGTCTCTGTCTCTGTCTCTGTCTCTGTCTCTGTCTCTGTCTCTGTCT
Organism: Oscheius myriophilus; assembly: GCA_964057215.1. Lineage (NCBI taxonomy): Eukaryota > Metazoa > Nematoda > Chromadorea > Rhabditida > Rhabditidae > Oscheius > Oscheius myriophilus. Next base: position 3,406,021 of record OZ059906.1, read on the forward strand.
CTGTCTCTATCTCTATCTCTGTGTCTGTCTCTGTCTCTATCTCTATCTCTGTCTCTGTCTCTATCTCTGTCTCTATCTCTATCTCTATCTCTATCTCTGTCTCTGTCTCTGTCTCTGTCTCTATCTCTGTCTCTGTCTCTGTCTCTGTCTCTATCTCTATCTCTGTCTCTATCTCTGTCTCTGTATCTACCTCTGTCTCTGTCTCTGTCTCTGTCTCTGTCTCTATCTCTATCTCTGTCTCTGTCTCTATCTCTGTCTCTGTCTCTATCTCTGTCTCTGTCTCTGTCTCTGTCTCTGTCTCTGTCTCTGTCTCTGTCTCTGTCTCTGTCTCTGTCTCTGTCTCTGTCTCTGTCTCTGTCTCTGTCTCTGTCTCTGTCTCTGTCTCTGTCTCTGTCTCTGTCTCTGTCTCTGTCTCTGTCTCTGTCTCTGTCTCTGTCTCTGTCTCTGTCTCTGTCTCTGTCTCTGTCTCTGTCTCTGTCTCTGTCTCTGTCTCTGTCTCTATCTCTGTCTCTATCTCTGTTTCTATCTCTGTCTCTGTTTCTATCTCTATCTCTGTCTCTGTCTCTATCTCTGTCTCTGTCTCTGTCTCTGTCTCTGTCTCTGTCTCTGTCTCTGTCTCTATCTCTGTATCTATCTCTGTATCTATCTCTGTCTCTATCTCTGTCTCTATCTCTATCTCTGTCTCTGTATCTATCTCTGTCTCTGTCTCTGTCTCTATCTCTATCTCTGTCTCTATCTCTGTCTCTGTATCTATCTCTGTCTCTGTCTCTGTCTCTGTCTCTATCTCTATCTCTGTCTCTATCTCTATCTCTGTCTCTGTCTCTGTCTCTGTCTCTATCTCTATCTCTATCTCTATCTCTGTCTCTGTATCTATCTCTGTCTCTATCTCTGTCTCTATCTCTATCTCTGTCTCTGTATCTATCTCTGTCTCTGTCTCTGTCTCTGTCTCTGGCTCTATCTCTATCTCTGTGTCTGTCTCTGTCTCTATCTCTATCTCTGTCTCTGTCTCTGTCTCTGTCTCTATCTCTGTCTCTATCTCTATCTCTATCTCTGTCTCTGTCTCTGTCTCTGTCTCTATCTCTGTCTCTGTCTCTATCTCTGTCTCTATCTCTATCTCTGTCTCTATCTCTATCTCTGTCTCTGTATCTATCTCTGTCTCTATCTCTGTCTCTATCTCTATCTCTGTCTCTATCTCTATCTCTGTCTCTGTCTCTGTCTCTGTATTTATCTCTGTCTCTGTCTCTGTCTCTATCTCTGTCTCTATCTCTATCTCTGTCTCTATCTCTATCTCTATCTCTGTCTCTGTATCTATCTCTATCTCTATCTCTATCTCTGTCTCTGTCTCTATCTCTGTCTCTATCTCTATCTCTATCTCTGTCTCTGTCTCTGTCTCTATTTCTATCTCTGTCTCTATCTCTATCTCTGTCTCTGTCTCTGTCTCTATCTCTATCTCTGTCTCTATCTCTGTCTCTGTATCTATCTCTGTCTCTGTCTCTGTCTCTGTCTCTGTCTCTATCTCTATCTCTGTCTCTGTCTCTATCTCTGTCTCTGTCTCTATCTCTGTCTCTGTCTCTGTCTCTGTCTCTGTCTCTGTCTCTGTCTCTGTCTCTGTCTCTGTCTCTGTCTCTGTCTCTGTCTCTGTCTCTGTCTCTGTCTCTGTCTCTGTCTCTGTCTCTGTCTCTGTCTCTGTCTCTGTCTCTGTCTCTGTCTCTGTCTCTGTCTCTGTCTCTGTCTCTGTCTCTGTCTCTGTCTCTGTCTCTGTCTCTGTCTCTGTCTCTGTCTCTGTCTCTGTCTCTGTCTCTGTCTCTGTCTCTGTCTCTGTCTCTGTCTCTGTCTCTGTCTCTGTCTCTGTCTCTGTCTCTGTCTCTGTCTCTGTCTCTGTCTCTGTCTCTGTCTCTGTCTCTGTCTCTGTCTCTGTCTCTGTCTCTGTCTCTGTCTCTGTCTCTGTCTCTGTCTCTATCTCTGTCTCTATCTCTGTTTCTATCTCTGTCTCTGTTTCTATCTCTATCTCTGTCTCTGTCTCTATCTCTGTCTCTGTCTCTGTCTCTGTCTCTGTCTCTGTCTCTGTCTCTGTCTCTGTCTCTGTCTCTGTCTCTATCTCTGTATCTATCTCTGTATCTATCTCTGTCTCTATCTCTGTCTCTATCTCTATCTCTGTCTCTGTATCTATCTCTGTCTCTGTCTCTGTCTCTATCTCTATCTCTGTCTCTATCTCTGTCTCTGTATCTATCTCTGTCTCTGTCTCTGTCTCTATCTCTATCTCTGTCTCTATCTCTATCTCTGTCTCTGTCTCTGTCTCTGTCTCTGTCTCTGTCTCTGTCTCTGTCTCTGTCTCTGTCTCTGTCTCTGTCTCTGTCTCTGTCTCTGTCTCTGTCTCTGTCTCTGTCTCTGTCTCTGTCTCTGTCTCTGTCTCTGTCTCTGTCTCTGTCTCTGTCTCTGTCTCTGTCTCTGTCTCTGTCTCTATCTCTGTCTCTATCTCTGTTTCTATCTCTGTCTCTGTTTCTATCTCTATCTCTGTCTCTGTCTCTGTCTCTATCTCTGTCTCTGTCTCTGTCTCTGTCTCTGTCTCTGTCTCTGTCTCTGTCTCTGTCTCTGTCTCTATCTCTGTATCTATCTCTGTATCTATCTCTGTCTCTATCTCTGTCTCTATCTCTATCTCTGTCTCTGTATCTATCTCTGTCTCTGTCTCTGTCTCTGTCTCTATCTCTATCTCTGTCTCTATCTCTGTCTCTGTATCTATCTCTGTCTCTGTCTCTGTCTCTATCTCTATCTCTGTCTCTATCTCTATCTCTGTCTCTGTCTCTGTCTCTATCTCTGTCTCTATCTCTATCTCTGTCTCTGTATCTATCTCTGTCTCTATCTCTGTCTCTATCTCTATCTCTGTCTCTGTATCTATCTCTGTCTCTGTCTCTGTCTCTGTCTCTGTCTCTATCTCTATCTCTGTGTCTGTCTCTGTCTCTATCTCTATCTCTGTCTCTGTCTCTGTCTCTATCTCTGTCTCTATCTCTATCTCTATCTCTGTCTCTGTCTCTGTCTCTGTCTCTATCTCTGTCTCTGTCTCTATCTCTGTCTCTATCTCTATCTCTGTCTCTATCTCTATCTCTGTCTCTGTATCTATCTCTGTCTCTATCTCTGTCTCTATCTCTATCTCTGTCTCTATCTCTATCTCTGTCTCTGTCTCTGTCTCTGTATCTATCTCTGTCTCTGTCTCTGTCTCTATCTCTATCTCTATCTCTGTCTCTGTCTCTATCTCTGTCTCTGTCTCTGTCTCTATCTCTATCTCTGTCTCTATCTCTGTCTCTGTATCTATCTCTGTCTCTGTCTCTGTCTCTATCTCTATCTCTGTCTCTATCTCTATCTCTGTCTCTGTATCTATCTCTGTCTCTATCTCTGTCTCTATCTCTATCTCTATCTCTGTCTCTATCTCTATCTCTGTCTCTATCTCTGTCTCTGTATCTATCTCTGTCTCTGTCTCTGTCTCTATCTCTATCTCTGTCTCTATCTCTATCTCTGTCTCTATCTCTGTCTCTGTATCTATCTCTGTCTCTGTCTCTGTCTCTATCTCTATCTCTATCTCTGTCTCTGTCTCTATCTCTGTCTCTGTCTCTGTCTCTATCTCTATCTCTGTCTCTATCTCTGTCTCTGTATCTATCTCTGTCTCTGTCTCTGTCTCTGTCTCTATCTCTATCTCTGTCTCTATCTCTATCTCTGTCTCTGTCTCTGTCTCTATCTCTGTCTCTATCTCTATCTCTGTCTCTGTATCTATCTCTGTCTCTATCTCTGTCTCTATCTCTATCTCTGTCTCTGTATCTATCTCTGTCTCTGTCTCTGTCTCTGTCTCTGTCTCTGTCTCTGTCTCTATCTCTATCTCTGTGTCTGTCTCTGTCTCTATCTCTATCTCTGTCTCTGTCTCTATCTCTGTCTCTATCTCTATCTCTATCTCTGTCTCTGTCTCTGTCTCTGTCTCTATCTCTGTCTCTGTCTCTATCTCTGTCTCTATCTCTATCTCTGTCTCTATCTCTATCTCTGTCTCTGTATCTATCTCTGTCTCTATCTCTGTCTCTATCTCTATCTCTGTCTCTGTATCTATCTCTGTCTCTGTCTCTGTCTCTATCTCTGTCTCTATCTCTATCTCTGTCTCTATCTCTATCTCTGTCTCTGTCTCTGTATCTATCTCTGTCTCTGTCTCTGTCTCTATCTCTGTCTCTATCTCTATCTCTGTCTCTGTATCTATCTCTATCTCTGTCTCTGTCTCTATCTCTGTCTCTATCTCTATCTCTATCTCTGTCTCTGTCTCTGTCTCTATTTCTATCTCTGTCTCTATCTCTATCTCTGTCTCTGTCTCTGTCTCTATCTCTGTCTCTATCTCTATCTCTGTCTCTATCTCTATCTCTGTCTCTGTATCTATCTCTATCTGTCTCTGTCTCTATCTCTGTCTCTATCTCTGTCTCTGTATCTATCTCTGTATCTGTCTCTGTCTCTATCTCTATCTCTGTCTCTATCTCTATCTCTGTCTCTGTCTCTGTCTCTATCTCTGTCTCTATCTCTATCTCTATCTCTGTCTCTATCTCTATCTCTGTCTCTGTATCTATCTCTGTCTCTATCTCTGTCTCTATCTCTATCTCTGTCTCTGTATCTATCTCTGTCTCTGTCTCTGTCTCTGTCTCTGTCTCTGTCTCTGTCTCTGTCTCTGTCTCTATCTCTATCTCTGTGTCTGTCTCTGTCTCTATCTCTATCTCTGTCTCTGTCTCTATCTCTGTCTCTATCTCTATCTCTATCTCTGTCTCTGTCTCTGTCTCTGTCTCTATCTCTGTCTCTGTCTCTGTCTCTGTCTCTATCTCTATCTCTGTCTCTATCTCTGTCTCTGTATCTATCTCTGTCTCTGTCTCTGTCTCTGTCTCTGTCTCTATCTCTATCTCTGTCTCTGTCTCTATCTCTGTCTCTGTCTCTATCTCTGTCTCTGTCTCTGTCTCTGTCTCTGTCTCTGTCTCTGTCTCTGTCTCTGTCTCTGTCTCTGTCTCTGTCTCTGTCTCTGTCTCTGTCTCTGTCTCTGTCTCTGTCTCTGTCTCTGTCTCTGTCTCTGTCTCTGTCTCTGTCTCTGTCTCTGTCTCTGTCTCTGTCTCTGTCTCTGTCTCTGTCTCTGTCTCTGTCTCTGTCTCTGTCTCTGTCTCTGTCTCTGTCTCTGTCTCTGTCTCTATCTCTGTCTCTATCTCTGTTTCTATCTCTGTCTCTGTTTCTATCTCTATCTCTGTCTCTGTCTCTATCTCTGTCTCTGTCTCTGTCTCTGTCTCTGTCTCTGTCTCTGTCTCTATCTCTGTATCTATCTCTGTATCTATCTCTGTCTCTATCTCTGTCTCTATCTCTATCTCTGTCTCTGTATCTATCTCTGTCTCTGTCTCTGTCTCTATCTCTATCTCTGTCTCTATCTCTGTCTCTGTATCTATCTCTGTCTCTGTCTCTGTCTCTATCTCTATCTCTGTCTCTATCTCTATCTCTGTCTCTGTCTCTGTCTCTATCTCTGTCTCTATCTCTATCTCTGTCTCTGTATCTATCTCTGTCTCTATCTCTGTCTCTATCTCTATCTCTGTCTCTGTATCTATCTCTGTCTCTGTCTCTGTCTCTGTCTCTATCTCTATCTCTGTGTCTGTCTCTGTCTCTATCTCTATCTCTGTCTCTGTCTCTGTCTCTATCTCTGTCTCTATCTCTATCTCTATCTCTGTCTCTGTCTCTGTCTCTGTCTCTATCTCTGTCTCTGTCTCTATCTCTGTCTCTGTCTCTGTCTCTATCTCTATCTCTGTCTCTATCTCTATCTCTGTCTCTGTCTCTGTCTCTATCTCTGTCTCTATCTCTATCTCTATCTCTGTCTTTATCTCTATCTCTGTCTCTGTATCTATCTCTGTCTCTATCTCTGTCTCTATCTCTATCTCTGTCTCTGTATCTATCTCTGTCTCTGTCTCTGTCTCTGTCTCTGTCTCTGTCTCTATCTCTATCTCTGTCTCTGTCTCTATCTCTGTCTCTATCTCTATCTCTATCTCTGTCTCTGTCTCTGTCTCTGTCTCTGTCTCTATCTCTATCTCTGTCTCTGTCTCTATCTCTGTCTCTATCTCTATCTCTATCTCTGTCTCTGTCTCTGTCTCTGTCTCTATCTCTGTCTCTGTCTCTATCTCTGTCTCTATCTCTATCTCTGTCTCTATCTCTATCTCTGTCTCTGTATCTATCTCTGTCTCTATCTCTGTCTCTATCTCTATCTCTGTCTCTGTATCTATCTCTGTCTCTGTCTCTGTCTCTATCTCTGTCTCTATCTCTATCTCTGTCTCTGTCTCTATCTCTATCTCTGTCTCTGTCTCTGTATCTATCTCTGTCTCTGTCTCTGTCTCTATCTCTGTCTCTATCTCTATCTCTGTCTCTATCTCTATCTCTGTATCTATCTCTATCTCTGTCTCTGTCTCTATCTCTGTCTCTATCTCTATCTCTATCTCTGTCTCTGTCTCTGTCTCTATCTCTGTCTCTATCTCTATCTCTGTCTCTATCTCTATCTCTGTCTCTGTATCTATCTCTATCTCTGTCTCTGTCTCTATCTCTGTCTCTATCTCTGTCTCTGTATCTATCTCTGTCTCTGTCTCTGTCTCTATCTCTATCTCTGTCTCTATCTCTATCTCTGTCTCTGTCTCTGTCTCTATCTCTGTCTCTATCTCTATCTCTTTCTCTGTCTCTATCTCTATCTCTGTCTCTGTATCTATCTCTGTCTCTATCTCTGTCTCTATCTCTATCTCTGTCTCTGTATCTATCTCTGTCTCTGTCTCTGTCTCTGTCTCTGTCTCTGTCTCTGTCTCTATCTCTATCTCTGTCTCTGTCTCTATCTCTGTCTCTATCTCTATCTCTATCTCTGTCTCTGTCTCTGTCTCTGTCTCTATCTCTGTCTCTGTCTCTATCTCTGTCTCTATCTCTATCTCTGTCTCTATCTCTATCTCTGTCTCTGTATCTATCTCTGTCTCTATCTCTGTCTCTATCTCTATCTCTGTCTCTGTATCTATCTCTGTCTCTGTCTCTGTCTCTATCTCTGTCTCTATCTCTATCTCTGTCTCTATCTCTATCTCTGTCTCTGTCTCTGTATCTATCTCTGTCTCTGTCTCTGTCTCTATCTCTGTCTCTATCTCTATCTCTGTCTCTATCTCTATCTCTGTCTCTGTATCTATCTCTATCTCTGTCTCTGTCTCTGTCTCTATCTCTGTCTCTATCTCTATCTCTATCTCTGTCTCTGTCTCTGTCTCTGTCTCTATTTCTATCTCTGTCTCTATCTCCATCTCTGTCTATGTTCCTGTATCTGTCTCATCTATGTTTCTTCATCTCTGTCTCTCTCTTATTTATACCAGCTAGCTCACGTCAAATTTCATGGTCGTTTCATCATCGCAATCATCTTCGTCACTCGACCAACTTCTCATAGGTCGTCTCTCATGCTCCTGGGAGCGCTTTCTCCTTCCTCCACGTCTCCCGCCAGTTTCGAATTCTCTCTGCTGAGGCAGGAGTCCCTGTCTTACCCTCACCAACGTATCCACATCTGGAGTTGAATTCCCAAATGCACCCATTCTGAAGCACTTTGGGCACTTTGCATGCTCAAACTGCATGGCACAGGCAAGGCAGAACGTGTGCTTGCAGCTACCCTCAACAGGTAGGTGACCGCGAAGATCTGCAACTGCTTCAGAAGCTTCACAAAGGAAACCAACCATAAGGAGAGCTGCAATTCTTGCACTGAAGTGGTGGCATTGTGAAAGAAGCGATTAGAAAAAAATGGGAGGAGTTCGTTCGTGATAAGAGCGTTTATATAGAAAGTTTGGGCTAAAAATAGAATTGTGTACTAGTAAGAGTGGTCAATAGAAGGCCAAAGTGAGTAACAGGTGCTATCACCGGGGGGTGAGAGAAAAGTGCAAAAACGATGAGAAAAGAGGGCTTTTCTGTGCACTATTCAACTAGAATACATTAATTTTTGAAAGCGAGAAACGAGAAACGCGGGTGGCGCAGTTCAAGCTACAATTTTGATTTTAAAAAAACCGCTTCTGTTTTGGCTTGTTATGGGCCAAAAGTACAAATTTTAAAATTCATAAATGTGAATATACAATTATATGAAGGTAGCCATCCAGTTCAATGCGCATGAACAGTGAACAGGGGCTGACCTGGTAATTCGCAAAATGGGCGGATCAAAGGGCGCCGCCACAGAAAGAAATTGTTACAAGCGACCCAATTGAGACCAAAACAACATTAATTCCAGCTTTTTTCGCGTATCTGTGGGTTTATTGCTGCAATAATTAACCTGGCGCGCTCTTATCCCAAAATCTGATGTTCCCCTATCGCAGAAGGATCGTTTAATCGCGATCGTTTTACCAGCCAATTATCCACCCCATCGCTGCATGTGCTGTGTGAAAATGCTGTCATTATTAGAGAGTAATATTTTTAGTCATTTTTTAAAAATAGTTTAGTCAAAAATTAAATTAAAACTAGCCAAAATGCCGTTTAAAATAAGTTGTAAATTGATCTCAGCTACGGTAGGCATGCTCCAATCCCAATTACAGTAATTCTCGCGCCAATTCGACCTTTAATCCAGCACAATTTTATTTTGTCGCATTTTTTTACATTGCTGTTTTGTTTCATTTTTGCCGTTGTTTTTAAATTCTTTTTGTCAAAAATCACGAAAAACTTTGTAAATTATAGTTTTTGACTGTAAAATAGTTGAAATTATGGTTATTGTAGCGATAAAATGGCTTTTAGAGAGGTAAACGAAAATCGCCATTTTTTGTGGGAAAATCACATTTTACGACCTTGCTGTTCATGCATTTGTCATATATTTAGCGAAAAGTTTTGTAAATTTTATAAATCTTGGTTGTTTAAATGAATTTTAATGATGAAGTCTTGGTTTATCGCTTTTTTGTTGCTTTTCATCACCTGTATTTTTCAGCATGTACCGAAATAGGGAGGATTCGCCTCCCTTGATCAGAGAAAGTGGAAGTCAAATAGCTTCAACGTTCGGTGGGTTTTACTTGTTTTTTTTAGCTGGTTGCGGGCCAGCCCGGCCCATATTGTGTTTTATTCGATGTGCAAACGTAAATCATTTGTGTTTTTTTAGGTTACACTCCTAAATTCGCCACGCCCCGTCAGTCGACGCCGAGACTGGCGAACGTGAACACCGCTAACAGCATCAGCAAGTTCGGAGGAGAGGGAGACCTCCGAAGGAGAGACGAGCCCTACGATTTTAGTGAGCTTTATTTTTTTTGGATGAAAAGAATTCCGATTGCTGTAATTTGCCACATGGCTTTCTACCGCAAAAGGGCGATTTACGTACGGGTTTCTACAGAAAATGTCGATTGCCGTATGGTGTTCTACCAAAAAGCGGATTGCCGCATGGTTTTCTACCAAAAAAGCCGGTTTCAACATCATTTTCTGCAAAAAATGTCGATTTCCGCATAGTTTTCTACCAAAAAAAGCCGATTGCCGCATGGTTTTCTACCAAAATTATCGATTTTCGCCCGGTTGTCATCGCACGGTTGCATCAGTTATGCCACTAGCTGTATGGGATTTTAATGGAAATTTCGTATTGCACCTTGGATTTTAAAAAAAAATCAAAAATACCGCCAACAGCATTGTTTTCTACCGAAAATACCAACTCCTGGTTGTCTTTCGACGGAAAATTTTACTGAAAATCTCAATTGCCGCCTGGTTTTCTACCAAAAATGCCGACTGCTGCATGGTTTTCTTCCAAAACGTCAATTTTGGCATGATTTCTTATTAAATATGCTGTCTAAGAAGCGATTGTTGTCCGATTATTAAAAAAAAACAAGAATGACGCATGGTTTTATTCCAAAAAAAAATGTTGATTGCGTCATTTTTTCGTCAAAAATACCGATTGCTAAGCTATTTTCTACACGAAATCGCCAGTTCCCGCGTGGTTTTCTACTAAAAATATCACTAACTGCATGCTTTTCTACCGAAAATGTCGATTGTCGCATGGCTTTTATACCAAAAATACCGAATATTTAGCGTATTTCCGTCAATTCAGATTCAGATTATAAGAAGCTTTCCAAGCCGAACATGCAAATGACCATATGGTTTTGTGACCCAAACTTGCTTTTCGCCGCACGGTTTCATCAATAATGCCAACTACCGCATGGGTTTCCATTGGAGATGCGGATTAGGGCACGGCTTTAAACTAGGAATGCTCACTGTTTTCTCTTTAAAAAACCGATTGCTGCACGGTTTGTAGACCACAAATGCCGAATACCACACGTTTTTATACTGGAAAGACTGATTTCCGCCAGGGTTTCCACTGAAAATGCCGATTGTCGCACGCTTTTCTATCCGAAGTTCCCATTTTTTCCACTTTCATATTAAATCAGCCAATTACCGCATGGTTTTACAACAAAAAAAAGTTGTGTTCTGCTTTTTAAAACCAATTACTTTATTTTTTTTTCTTTCTTCAGGAACCCCCATTATCTGGGGCAAAAACTTGGCCGGACAAAAGCAGTTGTACAACAAGAAGGTGTTATTCCGCCCTGGCAGGCGCAAGATGATTCCGTTGACCAGCGGAGTTCAGCCGAAAAGTGGGTTTTCTTTTTATTTATTGTTTAAAAAAAAAGAGTTAAAAGCCATTCTTTTCCCAATTAAAGGACTACTTCAGGTCGCTTTTCCTTGGATGCGGTTGAGAAGAAAGAAGAAATCGACGACGAGGATCCATGGGGTGGTATTTCTTTATCAAATTAATAAGTTTTATGGATATTTTTAGGTACTGTGGAAGATTTTGGAGTCGATGCCAGCGTGAAGAAGGAAGTGAAGAGCGAGGAGCCCGAGCCCCAGTCGAGTGGAAACGAGCGAAACAGCGGCTTCGGAGGTTAGAATTGCATCTACTCATGTAATTATTGTTTTTGCGAAGGCCAGAGTTCTCATGAGCCGGTCCGAAAAGGGTTCGGGTCCCGGCATGTAAAGTTTTCAATTTAAAATTTCTTTAAGTCGTTGTTTTTTTAAGCTTACATAGTACTTTTAAAACTTCACAAAATCGTTTAATGCTTATGTTTCCAATTTCAACTATTTTTACGTTAAAAAATTAAGAGACTGGGCAGACCGAACCTTGGTTGTATGAGTGACAGTTTGACTATTTTGTCAGAGTAAACGGGCCGCAGCGGGCCGGGTCGAGGGTTTTTTCAAGTCTGAGATTCAGGACTACGTCAAATTCGTGCCAATCTTTCGATGTCGTTCATAGAGGTTGAATATAGGATACTTGGGCAGTGTACGCAGGGGTTTCGTGCCAGAGTGCGATTTTTCAGCGTTTCATCCCAACGATATCGACTTCCGCTCGGTTTGATTCTAAAAAATGTCGATTGCCGCACGATTTTATTATAGAAATGCCGGTTGCTGTGCGGGTTTTAAATAAAATATGCGAGAAATTTCTATTTCGAATCTTTTAGGCTCCAAAAAAAGATTTTTGGTCTCACAAATGGCATGACTTAGTTGTTTGCTAATTGTTAGTTTTATGCGGAAATAATTTCTTTGCCATTAAGAATGCCGGTCTTCACACTCCAAAAATGCCAATTCACGCACCACTTCCCTCCGAAAATGGCGAAATTTTCACGGTTTTTCAACAACAAAACGCCGATCGCGGCCGAATTCTGTACAAAAATACACGTTGTCTTGTGTATTTTTTTAATCTGAATTATTTTCAATTTTCAGGTGGTGCGCAGGGATCTGAAGACGTTGGTCATCGCGAAGTAACAAATAACCGCTTTGGAACCAAGGGTATTGCTTTTTTGTTTGATTTTACCAAAATAATATTTCAGGATTCAGCTTATTGAAACCTGCCGGCGATTTTGGAGGAAACCGCCGCGTCAGCGAGGAGAAATCCGCTCAGAAGAAGGAGATCGGCGTGGGAAATGACGTTCCGGAGGGAAAAAGTGGAAGCGGCGGAGTGGGAGGTAAGAGTTGTGAATGTTGTCTCACAGCGACGCTTATCTTCCGGAAAATCTAAACTGTCGCGCCGTTTCCTACCAAAAAGGCCGAATAGTGCATGATTTTCTGCCAAAAATGCCGATTGCCGCATGGATATAACGAAAATCTCGTCTACCACACGGTTTTTTCTATCCAGTTGACCCAAAAAGCCTTAATTGCGAATTTACTTTCCGAAAGTAAAATATTGAAACGATGAGCTGCCGGGTTTCCATTGAAAGTTTTTTTTTACAAAATGTCGATTGCTGCAAAGTTTTATACTAAAGTTGTCGTTTGTTGCATTGTTTTTTTGGGTCTAAAATGCCAATTTCTGAAGAATTTTCTTCCAAAAATATTGTTTACCGAATTTCCACCTGTTGCCAAATTGCCGATTATCGCACAGATTTCTTATAAAAATGCCAATTTCGGCATGGTTTTCTACCAAAAGTGTGGATTGTTGTGTAATTTTTTTTGTCACAAGTGACGATTCCCAACGGATTTACTTTTACGAGCATTCTATTATTTTTCATTACAAAATGCCATTTTTGTATGGTTTTTTTTTAAAACCAAAAATGCCGATCGCCGCTGGGCATTTTCGCCAAAAATTCTGGATGACGCATGGGCTTCTGTCAAAGTGCCGATTGGACTGTCGCGGTATTTTCTGTCAAAACGATGATTGCCCCCTCCCTACACCCCCCTCCCCCCAAACTATTGAATGACGCATGGTTTTCTGTGAAACTGCCGATTACCGCACAGTTTTCTAACAAACATGCCCATTCCCCCCCCCCCCCCCCCCCACAATTTTCTTGGTAATTGATAAATTTTCAGGCAGTTCCAAGCCCAATGGAGGCGGTCCCCAGCAGCCCGCTGTGGCTTCTGAGAACTCTCAGATGTCCTCCAGTTTCACAAGCCAGACCTCTTTCCGCACAGGAGGTGATGATTTGTTTTTAAAGTCTGTATATTCTATTTTCTCCAGGTTTCGCCCAAACCCCTGCTTCTCTCACCCGCTTTGGAGAGGACGTTTCGGCCCAGAGGAGCTTCAACCCCGGTGTTCCGAGGACGGGCGGCCACCTCGTTTCACCGAACCACAGACTTTTCGGTATTCTTGTGATTTTTTATCATTAATTTACGTAAAATTTTGAAGACAACCAGCGCAAGGACCTCCAGGCGAAGGAGACGTTTGAGCAGCGAGGAGGCGGCACAGGAGGCTTCGGAGGTAAGGAATTCTGAACGTTTTAACGGGAAAAAATGTAGTTTGATATTATTTACGGAGGGGGGGGGGGGGGTAATTTTGACTTGAGTGGGTGGTCATGCCCCCCACTCAAGTCACCCTAGCTCTAGATATAAAAAAAGTAGTTTTCTACTCAATTTTATTTCAAATTTTGTCATTTTCAGGCTCTGTTCGCCACGAGCAGCAGTTGAACAGAGGAGCCCACGATCTGAACAACAACAACAACGGCGGCAGTCACGGTATTTGATGGATGTTACTTGTTTTTACGCTGGTTTTTATAGGATATCAGCAGAATTCGAACGCCGGAAACCGCCAGGGAGGTTATTCGGCGTCTTCTCGCAGCAACGACGGCTTCAGCAACGCGTCTGGAAGAGGTGAATTTTTTTTTGTTCATTTTAGTGAAACATTTTTTTCAACATTCGTCCGACGGCCACTTTCTCTCTCTCTCTCTCTCTCTCTCTCTCTCTCTCTCTCTTTTCAATATTCGTCGAACGGCCACGCCCTCTTTTGGCTAACACTATTTCCCACGCCCTTTTTCAAACTTTCGCTGTAACCCTAGGCAACGCCTCTTCTTTTTTTTAATCAGCTGGCTGTCACTTTCCCTTTTTGGCTCGAACTTTTGACCACACCCCTTTTCAAAATTCCAAATCTCAGCCTCTTTTTAACCTTATATCTGTTAAAATATACCGTACTCCTCCCTTTTTCACAGTTCCAAAATATCAATTTCACCCCTTTCTAACCTTTAAGCTGTCACTCTAGGCCGCGCCTCTTTTCCGATCAACTGGCTGTCACTTCCACGCTTTTTCAAAATTCCAAATCGCAATCTAGGTCACGCCCCTTTTCAACCTTTTTTTCTGCCACTATAGGCCGCTCCCGCCCTCTTTTCACATTCTAAATCTCGATCTTAGGGGAACCGGCCGAATTCAACCTTAAATTCCACTAGGCCGCGCCCCCTTTATTAAAAGCTCAATTCTCCATCTTGGCCACACTCCTTTCCAATCTTATTTTGGTCACTAAAGATCACGTTTTATTTGGTAAATTCCAAAATATCAACCTTTAAGCTGTCACTCTAGGCCACGCCTGTTTTTTAACCAGCCAGTTGTTACGTCTATCCCAATCTCTTGTTTTAGGAGGCTATAACAACAACAGGAACCGACGATTCTCCACCAGTTCGAGGAACAGCGACAGGTCGCGCAGGGACACTTCCATTTCTTCGAACAATTCTCGAGGCGAAAACAGGGGCCATCTGCAGCCTCTTCCGAAAAACTGCACCTTCGGCAACGAAGTTATGCACCCGAGAGGTAGGTTTTTGTACCTTTTTAAACTGTCCAGCTATGATTAACATTTTTTGATAATTTCCCTAATTATCTTTTTTTTTCCAGCCGCCGCCGGCCTCAATCAGTTCACCGGCAACAACCGCGGAAACTTCCGTGGTGGACGTGGTGGACAAGTTCGTCAATTTGGTGCTCGTCCTCAACCTGTCCAGCAGAGGCAGTGGGGAGCGCCCCCGCGAGGAGGCTTCTCTGCCTCTCATCAGAAGCCTGGATTCGCCGGAAACAAGACTTCTGAAGCCGCCCGCAGGGAGCAGCAGGCCCTTTTGGAGAAGAGGTTTATAACCATCGCTGCGAGGAAACAGCCGGGAGCGTCTGGCTGTGGATATCTGGAAGATCTGGCTGCCGGCAAGTACACGGATTCTGAAGACGATGAGGAGTGGGGAAAGCAGTACGGCGGATTTTCCGGTCGCAAGAATACGGATTCCACCGAAGAAATGGAGCACGTGGCTGAGGCTGTCGGAAAGAAAGCTAAGAAGCTGGAGCACGACAACGGAGCTTCTGGAGACCATCAGATTCGACACAGCGCGTCTTCTGATTCTGGAAATGATGGAGAGCAGCCTCCTAGCGGTGTGTCCTCGCCTTCTGGAGACCAAACGGAGACCGGAGTGGAGATCAAGACTTCTTCTGAGCCTGTGAAGCAAGATTCCGGTACGTTCTTGCCCGAGGTCTGTAATTTGACCTACCCACCATATAAGGATAAGACCCTCCATAGTACCCAAAGAACGGTATCAAAACAAATAGCATACATGAACAAGCTGCTGTGGGGTTCGTTTTGCGCCCCCCCCCCCCACATCACATGCGATGTTTGGCGCGGCATCCCCAAATGAGAAATTCTACTAGGCGCGACTCCATCAACCGAAAATTACAGTTGATTTTATTATACGTAACATTGGGCATAGGTGGGCTGTTGATTACGCCAATACAGTCAGAATCCACCGCGATGGCGGAGCTTGACAATATATGATTAAGATTGGGTAACTTTCCTTTACTGGTGGATCTGAGAGCAATGTTTAACTAAAAATTACGTTTACGATATACCTGGGGAGATTATAGTCAGCTTATCTTAGGCTAACGGGGGTAGAATCACCGAAAACGCACAAGTTAAGGGGGGTTAGGTACTACTTTCGTAAAAATCAGCTCGGAAGACCAAGAGTTTAGGGGGTATTTGAGTAAAAAAGCCTTTTTGTATTAAAAAAAAAAAAATTTCTTTCACTTGAAAATAGCTAAACAACGCTGTAATTCTTACCCAAATTGGCCTTGATTATACCCCTCCCTCACCCTTCATTTTTGGGCTACAGTGGGGTAAACCCCCTTAACTTTGGAGACTCCACGCTGGTCTATTTGCACTCCGTACACTGTCTCATTCACTCCAGCTTGTTCAGTCAATGTGCCCTTTTCTGGCAGCCTCAGGCCGCTCATATGTACACCTGAACGAGTTTTATTTGATTTTGGTTTCAGGACACATCGCCGACCCCTCGCTGAAGACTCCTTCGCCTTCTGTGTTCCCGCCGGCTACGGAGGATTTCGCCCCGAACGAGCCGTCCCTTCTGAACAATTTGGGCAATAATAACAAGAAGGTGGGAGTTTCACTCTGCTTTATTTATTTTCTGTTTCTTTTCAGTATCCCTTTATCTGCACCGGTACTTTATTTGCCGAGCCTTCTGACGATGATGCTTCTGAAGACGAGCCTCTCAGTCATCTGGACAAGGAGAAGTCTACTTCGGAAGAGCACAAAGCCCCCTCTGTGGCTTCGTTCTTTGTGGGAGACGTGGACGACGCCGGTGCGTGTTTTCCCATTATACAGAGTGTTTTTTGGGCAGAAAACATCGAAATTTTGGAGCTGGGCCGGCTTAATTTAAGAAACGGGCTAGCCCGTTGCCATTTTCGGTTGTAACAGTCTCCGTATTAAAACGAAACTGAATTATGCCTTTTTGTGGGACAAATGTGTGGCAATATGCTCCGGCCCGGCCCGTTTCCCCCGATTCTTTTTTCGAAAATGGCCTGTTTCAGATGAGGCTATTGAAGCCCCCACCGTGACTCCTGTGTTCGAGGAAACCACGGCTTCTGTCACTTTGGGAGGAGACGGTGACGTCGGTACGTGATTTAGTATTATGGAGCGGCATGTTGGCAACCTCAGGCCGCTCTGTAGCCTTAAATTACTGTAATGTATCGTCGGTTTTAGGAGAAATCGTCGATCGCGCCCTGAAGGCTCCTTCGCCGTCCGTTCTCACGCCCGCCTCTGACATTTTTGACTTGGACACGTCGGTTATGTCGATCAGCTTTGATACTAATAACAGTGCGGTAGGTTTTTATAAGAGGTTTGTTAAATTTTTGCCTTATTATGGCTATTTTGAACTTTTTGTCAAGGAATTTGACATTTTGTGTTAATCAAAGTCATGGGCGGACTTTTGTACCAATTTCACTAAACAAAAACGGGTGTCAGCAGGAGTTTAAACTATTGGCACCTTTCGACTGGAGTTTTGAAATCACGGGTCGGCCCGACAGTATGTCACGGCAGAATTCAATTTGTGAACGGTTGTCTTCATTTTTTCCCCAGCCGCGTGTCTCGATTTTGGTAAAAATTATTGCATAACTATCACGAATTCTACGAAAAAGTGGTGTCCCCGGCCTTAATTAACGTAAAATGTCTCATTTCTTCGCAAGCAGTGGCACAATAGCTATATTGGCCCGAAAATTGGCCAAAGGTCCTGCCAGTCAGGTGTCAACAACCTCCACTTCCGGAAACCACGAAATTCAGACTTCAATTTTGTTTACTGTAGTTTTCGTTTCAGGACCGCTCCGTCTGCAACTACATGCCGATTACCGAGCCCCATCGCGGTTTCTCCACTGATTCTGCTTCTGGTGGCCAGCTTCTCACTCATCTGGACACGGAGAACCGTCCTTGTGAAGAGCAGGGATTTACTGGAGCCCCCGTTTTGGCTACGTTCGGAGTGGGAAACATTAATGCCGTCGGTAAGTTTTTGTGGCGAAATCTTGGAAACGGGCTGGCCCGGCCTTTCTCTTTGTCATGGTTGGTCGGTAATAACTGCATTTTCAAAAAAAAACTATTCAAAAAAAATAATGCTGTTTTTGGAGCGTTTTTGAGACATATGTGGACAAAGGTGCTTCGGCCCGGCCCGTGTTCAGCCTTTTCCGTTTTGTACATTGCCTTATTTCAGATGAGATCTTCGAAGCCGCCGTGACCGTGCTTGTGATCGAAGAAATGCCCGCTGCTGCCGTGTCTGCGGACATTGGAGAGCTCCCGATGGCCAACTCGCCCCCTCAGGAGAATGCCGAACGTTTCGAGGTTGGTTTTTGTTTGCCTAAAACCTAGATTCTGTTTTTATTTTATTATGAAAACAGCGTGGGAATAGTCATCATCGTCGCATTTGTGCGAAATTCCGTATTTTAAGGCAAAATTCTTGACTTTTTGGGAAACGGATGTGGGGGAAAAGCCGTGTGGTAGTAGGCATTTTCCGCTGAAATTCGTTTGGCAATCGACAATATTGGTAGAAATTTGTTCGTAATTTTTACCATTGTGTTTGCGAAATTTGCTGATATCGTTAGTTTTTTTGGTAAAAAAAAGTAATATAAACGTGCGATTGTCGGCATCAGCGGAAAATCGTGCAGTAATTTGGATTTTGGCAGAAAGCCGTGCAGAAAATTTGCATTCTGGCGGAAAACCATGCAGCAATTTGCATTTTCGTGGGAAACCGTGTCGCAGTCGGTAGAATTAGTGAAAATTCGTGCGAAAATCGGAATGTTTTTGTGGAACTTGTGGAAAATGTCCTTAAATTGTCCTTTTTGTTTGAAAATCGTGCAATTTGCTTTTTTTGTGTAAAAAAAAACCGAAAAAAAAACTGGAATCGAGTTTTTTGTTTGCAGAAAACAGAGCCCTCATCTGCAATTTGTGGCTTAAACCGTGCGGCAAATGGTATTTTCGATTGAAAACATTGCGACAAATGAGTTTTTTGGCTGATAACTTTGCAGAAAGTGTGATTTATGTTAATAATAAAAAGCGTACAACATTTGACATTTTTTGTATAGAACTGTACGGCGTCGGAACTTTCATTAACATATCGTGCCGCAATTTGCATTTTTTGGTTTTAAACCGAACTGGAATCGGTTTTTTTCATTGTAGGCAATTGTGCCTCAATCTACAATTTGTGGCTTAAAACCGTGCGGCAAACGGCATTTTTTATAGAAAGCATTGCGGCAAATGACGTTTTTGGATGATAACTTTGCAGAAATTGTCATTTTTGTAAGAAAATCGTGAAATATAGCTATCGCCAAGCGGGCATCATGCCAAGTTCGTGCCGTTATTCTCTGTTGATACTAGATTAGCATATAATCGTAATCTAATTCAACATCAACAGAGAATAATGGCACGCAATTGGCATGATGCCCGATTGGCGAAAGCTATAACCCCCATTTTTCCAGGTTTCCTCTGCCATTCGCCTGCACGACACCGTGTGCGTCGACATCGTCAAGAAGCAGTTCCCCAACAATTGGGAGCAGGTGCTGAAACTGCTCAATCGCTGATTTTGCATGAGCGATATTATTTATTTATACACAATAATTGTTTGAATATTTGTCGTGTTTAATGCTTTCACAAGCTATTCGAAGTCTTTTTCGATGTTTTAATACTCCTGGTCGCTGTAATAAACATGCTGAGGTTGAATTTCATCGTTTTTCTGTAATATTAGAGGGCATTTCCCGTAATTACCTTTGTTTTTTTTATTTAATATTAGTTGTATTTTTAAATATGATTTAGGTGTATTATAATGGTGGAGTCGGTTCTTTACAAAACTGGTGTTGCCTTCGGCCTGGGAGCCACTGCCTTCCTCGGCTACTGTATCTACTTTGACTACAAACGGCGGACGGCCCCCGGATACAGGCAGATGATCAGGTGAGCTTGTAGTTTGGTCCCGAAACGAAAAAAAGGCAAATTACACTGAAACTGCCTAAAATGAGCATAGGTGGGATCTACTCTTACGCATAGTTCACGAGAAGCCGGGCCGAGAAAGTTATTGGCCCGATTTGTCGGGGTTCTCAAATGCCGGGCCTAGTGCTTTTTAGGGACGGCCCAGCCAAGTAAAAATGAAATTTTGTATAAGTCGGTGCAATAATTTTTTAAACTGCTTAAAATAACTTAATAATGTTAAGTCAATAAACGTCAATATTAGTTGTACAAAAAAGAATGTCACCGACCGGGATCGAACCCTCGCCTTGTGGGTGGCAATCTGACTGGATGGTCCACGGTAAACGGGCCGGGTCGACCAAAATTTTCCAAACGGTCCGGCCCGTGAGAACCCCGGTTATGGTACATACATAATTCAGCATTGGGTTGTAAATGGGAACAAACATTAATGGGGGGCTTGAACATTGAGACCCCCGAACTATCCCTGCCCAGTCGTACTCCACTTGGTCCGAAATTATACACAAAAATTCTATTTGGACTTTTTTTTACGTCTTAAACTTTTTTCATTCGGTTTGAAAGAGAAGTTTGTCGAACTACAAAAATTCTATTTTTACCTTGACCTATGAAAAACTTTCTGCGTCAAAGTCGATTTTCGTACTGATGGCCACCGATTTTTCTAGTCTTCGACAGTGCAAATGATGCACAAACATGTGACTACGGTTTCTTTAATAGTGCCGTTTTGCAGGTAAGTTGTGTAATCAGCTAGAGGTCGAAAACTGAGGAATTTGTCGAAATTAGGCCACGCCTCTTTTGTTGATCGAATGCACATTAAATAAACGGAACTTTTTGATCTAGCTGAATCTCTTTTTCAGGGAGAAGCGCCGTGCGCAGGAGAAGGCGGTTGCGGGAGGATCGCCGAGGCGTGGACCCATGACGCCCAACGATATGCAGCAGTTCTTCGTGAAGGTTCGTGATAGTGTAAGTTTTGTACACTCAGACAGCCACAACGTTAATTGGGATACAGGGTGTAGAACAGCATACACAATCAAATAAACTCTCAAAAATCAAAAACACAGTATTTTCGTTCAGACATGCAAGGGTACGGTAGACAAAAACTTTGAGATCACTTCGCTAAGAATCTAACGAAAATTTAACACGAAAACACGACTGGAAACCCAATTAAAAAAAGTTTAAACACAACACAAAACCGATTCATGAAACTTTATTCGTTTCGAACGTTCGTGTACGAATCGTTGTTCACATCACTCGCTTCTCAAATGGGGTCCTCTCCATTCTCGTTGTCCGCCTCGTCGTCGATAGTCGGGCAGTCGGCTGTCTCGTAAAGCACACACTTTCCCTCGTTGATCGTCACTTTCCTCCCCTCCTTTTCCTTCGATCCCTTTATCGACTTCGACACCTGGCTCTTCAGTGCCTCCAGCTCCTTGTGCTCCTGCTCCCTCCTCGCATCGTGGATCTCGTCGATGTTTCCCAACCTTTTCACTTTATCGGGGTTGATGACCATGCCTTCGACAGCCGCCGCCTTCTCGAACTCGTTCGGGAGCTTGACTTCCGGTTGGGCAGGCTCAGCCGGAATTTCTGAATTAAAAATAGATTTGTAGCCTGAATATCAGTGTCATATGCATCTACGTTAACATTCTCTACTTAGGCTTGTTTGGTTACCCGAAAGGCTTCAAAATATGTTTTGCTCAATATTCAATGTGCCCCACCCATTTTTGGAGTGAATTCCGTACTTGGTGGGTGGCCTTCCATGTCTAGTGTGAATAGGGCTCAAGATGATGCCACTATAACCGCGAATTCACCCGCCTTTTGTAATAAAACGTTGAAAGGGTATCGCTTAAAAGGACCGCAACCCATTCGGCGTAAGCCAGGCTCATGTTTGTTTACAATTCCGTTAGAAAATTGGACTAATCTGCATACTTGGATACCTGGTATTTGTAGAACCTTGATTTTGGGGGTGCTTTGTATGGGATATCTTGTAAATAATACGGATACTTTGTTTTTGGGGCCCAACTTTTTTGGGAGGCCTTACTTTTCGATTTGGTTAGACATTGAATGAGCGAAGTCTAGTTTTATCGAACATGTTGCAGTGATATGTGGGTTGAGACGCCACTCCGCATGAATTCCGACAAGTACGTGTGCTATTGTGATGTTCGCCTGCTAATTTTAGCCCGTTCGCATGCTAATTTTAGCCCACAACTATCGATACCATCTGAGCGGTCGAAATGCTGCCGCATATATGCAAATTAGCGATATTCAGTAGGAAAACGGACCACATATTATAGGTGTCGCCAAACCGAAATCTTATGCTAATTGCGGAAACATGCAAAACATGCTCTGTCGACGATTGATTAGACTACGAATTTCAATGTCGACAGAGCATCACTCGAACATTCTAATGTTATTGGCATGATTCCAATTTGGCGACAGCTATAGAATCCCTTCTTGTTCTAAACCACGGCTAAACAGTCGATTTTGAGAATATCTAGACGCATTCGCGGGTCTCGATTCAGCTGTGACGCTCTCGTTTAGGCAAATCCATACTCGCCGTCTGGCTAGCGTTCTGGCTGATTCGTAAACCTGCACTTCCTATGACTGACTATATACGCAAATGTGCGACTGCGAACATGCATTTTTGTCCAAACGACGTTGAAAACCATTAAATGTCGAATTACCAACGTATACCGCGCTCTAGCAATTGAGCCCGAGTGTTCTATCGCGAATACTGCGGATCTAGTCGTTTTCATGGGCCAATGGTTCGATTCCTTTAAGTCGAACTGTGCCGACCGGCATTTGTTGATCGTCACAACGTCCCAATGTTTTGATGTCGTTCTTAAGTTGTTCATGGTGCATAGGGCACTCAGGCCGACTACGCAGCCAAATCGACCGAAATTGCTTCAGTGGCGAGTATATTTAGTCAACCGCTTCTCTCCCACCTGTCTGTGTTCTGTTCTGTTCCTGCTGCGGCTGTTGGTGCCCCTCCTTTTGCGCTTCTTCATCCGACCTTGTCACATTCTGCGTCGGTTCCACCGATGGATCCTTGCCCTTCTTCGACACTCCCCTCTTGCTCTCCTTCTTCGCATCCTTGCCAGATCCTCCGCCCTCTGCGGCCACAGCCACTTTCGCTTCTTCTCCGTCCTTCGGCTGGGGCTGTTGTGTGTGCACCTCCTGCTGTCGACTGTTCGTCTTGGCCTTCATCTTTTGACCCGGGAACTTCTTATCCGGTCTGGATACCTCCTTTCTCGACGTGATAGTCTGGAAAGAGGCACTTGATGGGGAAAGCGGAGGTGAAACTCACTCTTTGGGAGTCTCTCTTGTTGCCACCACAGCATCCTGAGAGCGAAGGGAGGAGAGAAGCTGCCAAGGGGAGGCAGAGGAAAAGAAACCACGGCATGAAGAGAGAAGACCGCCCGCCAGCTGCGACGACGGCAAGAGTGATGAGAATTGGAAGGGAAGGGGCCACGTTGATTTTCCGCTACATTTGGTTATTGACGTACGGAAATCAACGGAGTCTGTAATATTCTAAGTGTTTATTTTCTAATCTGAATGTCTGCTCAGTGGAAAAGTCGTTTTTGGACTGCAAAAGAGCTGAAGCAGTTTACTTCGGCGTCCTCCCTGTGAGACAGCCGCTATCCCAAGGTAAGGCCAAGAATAACGTCAAAGTGACTTCAGAAGACGTGAAACACGGACTTCTTCCACTTTCTCTAGTTTTGTTGCCCTTCCCTAAGGAAAGGCTTTCCAAAATTTCAACAACCTCTACATTCGCAGGGTCGGAAGTATTTAGTACCTCAAACTTGGGTAATTAAACCGACTACTGTTGGCCGCGCGTTCCTTTCCCGTGCGGTCGACTCCTGCGAGCTCTGTCCTCTGCCCGTATCTCCAGCCCTCGTCGCCCTCTTCTCCTGTCTTCCTGCGTCTCTACCAGCCATCTTCCTCTCCGGCTCCGGCCTAATGTCAGGTGACACCCCTCCTGAGGAGATACCAGTCTCCACGCCTTTATCTCGGCCGTTTAAGGGAACCAAGAGGGCACGCGAAGCAGATTCACCCATTCTTCCGCTCAACGAGTCCCTAGCAGTCCTCATCGACAATTCTACCGGGATCTCCGACCCGCTGGCTACCGTTCTCACCCGCATCGTATCGACTATCCAAAGTCTGACCGATGAGCTCCATGTTCTTCGCCAGGACAACGCCGAACTGCGCTCCCAGGTTATGAATTTAAACTCTTCCGACCCGTCTAATTCTGCGCCTCATCCTGCTCCCGCAGCTCCCCAGTATATGATTATAGACGCCAACGAGAAGGAGGAATTGGTCACGTGTCTCGAAGCGCCGGATATCAAACAGCTCATCCTGAAGGACTTTGACGTCTGCCATTCCATCTGCGAAAATGTGGAGCGCTCCCGAGCCATCGTCATTGGGAACCTCGTAGAACCCTCGTCCTCCGATCCACAGACCAACGCTCAACACGATAACAACTCGGTACGTCACCTTCTGTCCCTGCTCGGCGTAGAAGCTATTCCGGTCACGGTTTATCGGATGGGTCCCTTCTCCCCGCGCAAGAAACGCCTCGTCAAAGTATTGCTGCCATCGTCTAAACATCAAAAAATTGCTCTCACCAATGCTGCTAGGATCCACAATTCCCCATTCCATGGCGTCTGGATTCGGGCGTCCCTTAGTAAAGAGGAACGATCCCGCCAGAGTCTTGCGATAAGGTCAACTCGTCCCAGTTCATCTATTGATCCCCCCGCGCTTATCGCTTCACAACTCCCGCCCGTCGCTCGTATCGATCCAGCCGCTCCCGTTCACTCCCGCGTCCACAGGCCAACCGGGAATATCGATCGACGCCGCTGGGTCAATCCGCCGCCTCCCTCCACCGCATTTGCCGATCAACGCCGGTTCCAGCGCCCTCCGCCGTCCTCTTCCTGGGGTGCTCCTCCATTCACCGCTCATCCCCAGCCTCTCTTCAATCAGCAGTTCACCAGGCCAGTCTTTTTCCCTCCTGTTCCATTCCCCAATCCCCCCTACCCCCCCCCTATCTCCATTTTTAAGTAGTTCTCAGCGGGCTTCCGAGGGTTTTCCTAGTTCTTTTAATTGCGCCTTGGCTAACATTCGTTCGCTACCGAAAAATATCTCTCATCTCCATGCTTTTGTTTCTAAACACAACATTGACCTTTTCTGGATAACTGAGACCTGGCTGAACCGAGCCCTCGACTCTCCTTCGGTTTTGGGGGACCTAAATAATGACCATGAATTGATTAGACTAGACCGGCCACGTAAAAAAGGTGGAGGTATCGCCATTTTATTGAAATCCGGCATTAAGTTTCAGTTAATTCAGGAAATCTCTGTCCCCAACTGCTACGAGGTACTCGTGGCGGATTTCTTTAGTTGCGAGCACTCCAATTTGCGATCTATCCTGGTCTACAGAGTACCCGGTTGCAGCCACGCAGACACCTCCCGCCTTCTGAAAATCGCCAACGACCTTTCCATAGCAGATTATCCCACCATTCTCCTAGGGGATTTTAACTTTCCCGATTTTACCAAACCCAGTTTTCCTTCCTCTCCGATTGGGAGATGTTTTGCCGAAACCGTTACCGCTGCTGGGTTTATAAATTACGTGAAAGAAGGGACCAGAGGCCAGAACACCCTTGACCTTGTGATGGCAAACCAGGATAATTTCGTCTCAGGCCTCTCAGTTCTTCCGCCAATCGGCTCGGCCGATCATAACACCGTAACTTTTTCTCTAACCGTAAGGCCCCCCTCCGCGCCTCTCCCTACCGTTAGGGATTATAAGAACATGGATATGGAGAGTATTTCCGCATATCTTGCCTCGTTTCGTTGGCCGGCGGAATTTGCACAACACCCCGATGTCAATGCAATGTACGAGCGGCTGCTAGAAATAATTGAGTTTGCCCACGATACTTTTGTTCCCTTGAGGACGCATTCGCATTCCAATACGGACTTGCCGCCTTACCTGCAAAATCTATCAGAACAAAGTCAGCGCCTGTGGTCCATAGCTCGCAAGGAACAGAACTCCAACGTTTGGGAGGAGTACCTGGCCTGTAAGAATCGCCTAGACCTCGCACTATCGAAATTTCGCCGGAACATTGAAAAACGTTCGATAAACAAGATGAAGCCCAACGACCTATACCGACTGATTTCCAAACGCACAAAGAGCAAGTCATCATCCAAGGTGATGACAAATGACTCAGGGGCACCGATTGTATGTGAATCAGCAGCTGCAGACCATCTAGCTGATTGTTTTGCGAATTCCTTCACAATCTCTGCGGCAACAAAATTTCCTCCTCCCCCCTCACACCTTGCGCCCACGACATCCATGCCTCCCGTCCCCAGTTTCGATAAACATGAAATTGCGAAAATGCTCGCAAAATGTAAGCACTCGTATGCAATGACTCCCGATGGAATTCCTTCCCTTTTCCTCAGTTTAATCGCGCCACTGATTTGTGCACCTCTCGAAATGATCTTCAATTTGTCTCTTTGGACAGGAGTGGTGCCTCTAAAGTGGAAACACGCCCTAGTCACAGCGATCCCAAAACCAGGGAAACCCCCAACCCCGCAGAATTCCAGACCCATAAGTATCACATCCATAATAGCGCGCATATTCGAGAAGATGCTTAAACCACACATAATCGCTCATTTGGACGCGCACAATGTCATTTCGAGAGATCAGCATGGCTTCCAAAAGGGCGGCTCCGTCGAGACTCAAATGCTGGAATGCGTTAATGACTGGACCATCGCTCTCGACCATAAGCGCAGTACGGATATTATTTATTTTGACTTTTCGAAGGCTTTTGACCGCGTTAACCACGCCAAACTGATCGAAAAGCTGAAACTAGTAAAGCTGCACCCAATGGTAGTTAACTGGATTAGTAATTTCCTCAGAGGTCGCACGTTCCAAGTCCGATACAAGTCTGCGCTATCTAAAACCTTACCCGTTACCAGTGGGGTGCCACAAGGCGGATGCCTGTCCCCCCTTCTCTTCAATATCTACACTTTAGAAATTCCCACCCTGCTCTCGACCAACGGGGTAACGTGCAAAGTGTTCGCCGATGACACCAAAATTTACAAAACAATTCAAAGTGTCGCTTGCATAAACGCCCTGCAAGAATCCATCGACAGACTATGGAAATGGTCAGTAGATTGGGAGTTACCGATTTCGATAGAGAAGTCACAGGTTCTTCACATGGGTGCGAATAATGCCAGGTATGGGTATTTTCTGAACGGGGCACCACTCTCCGTAGTATCGGGTGAGGTACGCGATTTAGGATTTACCATAACTCCCTCACTCTCTTTCGCCACACATTGCCAGAAAACGGTCATATCCGCCAAGCGTAGGACGTATAACCTCTTCACAGCTATCAAAACCAGGAACATCGAGGCCTTGCTTAAAGTGTATAAGACTTATGTCAGGCCCATTGCTGAATTTGGCACAACCGTGTTTAACTCTGAGCTGGGGCATGTGAAGCGGTTAGAAAGCATCCAAAACGATTTCACTAGGAAACTTTACATTCGCACAGGTCTCGGCACTTATCCCCATCTCCCGAACGCCGAATCACGTAACAGGCACCTTGACCTACCCACTCTTTCCGACCGGCGGCTAGTTTTTGATTTCTCTATGGTCAGTAAAATTCTGGCCAATGCATGTCGCATCGACAAGGATTCCTTCTTCACTTTCCGTCCCTCTGTCACCCGCGGCGCGCCAATTAAATTTAGCTTCCCCAGACCAAGGACAAGTCTACGAGCTCAGTTCTTCACCGTCAGGGCCGGTTCCCAGTTTCTGAAACACATTAAAAAGCAGCGAATGCCTAAAACCAAGAAAGCGCTGACCAGGCTAATTGCCCAGTCAAACTCATCTCCACTAGGAACTCCCTCTCCGTTCACTATTCATTAGGAATCCCCCATTGTCCCCCTAAACCCATCGATACATCGCCATTTGTACATTAGATTCCATATGTGATTCGTTGTGTATTTCACATTCTCTGCTCATTTCTCTTTGTTTATAGCACGTGCAATGCGTAATAAATTATTATTATTATTATTACTGCGGTCTCCACCGCGTTATATCGCTAGAGAGACACCATGCCGACATGGTAGGGGCAGGGCAGTCCGCCGACCGAGAGACGCAGAGAAGCGAGACAGTTCTCCAGCTAGGCCCAAAATTTCGCGTTTCTATCGATTTTTCCTACAGTTACCACCAAAATTGAAGACAAAAGAGGCTGGGAACGATGTCTAGGACCTTGAAAAGCAAAAAGCTTACGGCACCCAGGATTCCCAAGCCGTCTCCGATCCAAGTACTAACTGGGCCCAACGTTGACTTGCCAGATCGGACGGGATGGCGTAGTTTCAACGTGGTATGGTCGTAAGCGATGCTATACGGGTGCCCACCAGTGACATATCACTGGAAACGACACGTATAGTGTCGAAAAATTGCACACACTGCATCGAAACCTTGTCATTTTCACTTATTTCCAAGTTTCCCCAGCTTATTTGATGAAATTTGGGTAATTTTGCGGGTTTTGCCGGTGTGGATCGTGTGGGTGGCACTTTGACTGGGTGGTCTATGCCAACCATACTTGGCCAACCTCCGCGGTCGTGGGGGTGGTGGTGTCCCAATTTGAATTTAGGGGGTTGTCGCCAAATTCATCTCTGCGGTACGTTGACCAGGTGTGATGCCAACTTGCCAAACGAGCTGATCCAAAATTTCCCAAGTGACCCGGCCCGTTAGAACCCCGCCTATCGATACTTATTATTCACACGCACACACAGAGAGAGAGAGAGAGAGAGAGAGAGAGAGATAACATAGCAGCAGACTAACCCCTTCTTTTCAGGAGATGGAGAAGGGCGAGCAGCTGCTTGCGATGGGCTTGGAGCAAGCCGCCGAGCACTTCGCCAACTCTGCCGTGATCAGCGGCCAGCAGCAGCAGGTCCTCGCCCTGCTCCAGACGCTGCTGCCCCCGGACGTCTTCGCATCGGTGTTGGGCGAACTGCCCGCGGCACAGGTCCGCATGGCTCGCCTGTTGGCTGGAGTGAGCGACGTGGGAGCGCCCATCATCGAGGAGGTCGACGAAGACATCGAGAAGGTTGCCGAAACCATCGAGGAGACCGACGAAGACGAGGAGACGGACGATGTATATGACACGGCGGGCCGCTGGCTCCATCGCAAGCCGCCAGTGGCTGAAATGATCGAAGACGAATTGGAATAATAGGGACGGATCGGTCGACTTTTATGTGCATAATCTACCCGTGTCTTTCAATTGTACACGTTCTCAGTTTGTAAAGTAAACGCTATTTATATGTTTCTTTCGATGTTTTTTTCTGGTTGGATATCAGCTCCAAAACGGTATTTTTATCTTAAACCGTGGGGCAATCGAGATTTTTGGCGTAGAACCGCGCAGCTCCCGGCATTTTGGTGTAGAACCGTGCGGCAATATTCATTTTCAATTAAAACACCACGTGTCTAATCACTTTTTGTAGAAAAGCCGGTCGACGATTTTTGCGCCAAATCGTACAGAAATCGGCTTTTTTCCTAATACGTAAATCTGTAATTTTCGGACAAACTCGTGCGGAAGTCTGCACTTTTGTTGTTAAAACCGAGCGGCAATCGTGATTTGTTGTGGAAAATCATGTGGCATTCGGCACATTTGGTTGGAAATCATTCTGCGATGGGCATTTTGTTGTATAAAACCGTGATGCAATCAGCATTTTCAAAGAAAACCGTGCGGCGATCGGTATTTTTCGTGAAAAACGCGCATTAACCGATTTTTTTTTGTAGAAAATCGTGTGGCGATCGGCATTTTTCGTGAAAATCCGTAAGGCAGTCGATAATGTTGATTTGAAACCGCGCAGAAATCTGCATTTTTGCGAAAAACCATGCGGCAATCGGCATTTTTTTATGGAAAACTACCGCAGTCAAGGCTTCTGGTGGAAAAAATCGATTGTGTTGGTTGAAACTATTACGGTTATGGATTTTCATTATTACATTATTGCGTCAATTTGACTTTTCATTTGGGAAACTGCTGGGAAATGAGTGTTTTTGGTAGGAAATCGTGCTGAAATCGATTTTTTTAATACATCGTTCGGCAAACGGCTTTTCGAAGAAAACGATGCGACAATCGGCATTTTCGGTTAAAAACCGTGCGGCAATCGGATTTTTCAGGAAAACTTTGCGGAAATTCGCTATTTTTTAGAAATTTGCGACAATCGGCATTTCAACGGAAAGCCGTGAGGTTTTTTAACAAAACCATCGGTCATTTTCAAAGAAAACTATGCGGCTATCGATTATTTAGATTGAAAGTACTGCGGCAATCGAGATTTTTTTGTACAAAACTGAACAAAAAGAGACAAATTTCAGAAAAATGGCGCTTGTGACGAAGGAATTCGGCGACCCCGACCTAACCGACGTGACGCTGGTCGTGGGCAACACGGAATTCAAGGTTCATAAAATGGTACTGTAGTTTTACAGTCCTTTAAAAAGTCGATCCACTGCTTTAAAAGTTGATCTACTTTTTCAGATCCTCGCCTTCTGCTCGAAATATTTCAAAGCGCTCTTCTACGGCGATTTTGAAGAGGTGGGTCTTTCTCTCTCTCTCTCTCTCTCTCTCTCTCTCTCTCTCTCTCTCTCTCTCTCTCTTTCTCTCTCTCTCTCTCTCTCTATCTTTCTCTCTCTCTCTCTCTCTCTCTCTCTCTTTCTCTCTCTCTCTCTCTCTCTATCTTTCTCTCTCTCTCTCTCTCTCTCTCTATCTTTCTCTCTCTCTCTCTCTCTCTCTCTCTCTTTCTCTCTCTCTCTCTCTATCTTTCTCTCTCTCTCTCTCTTTCTCTCTCTCTCTCTATCTTTCTCTCTCTCTTTCTCTCTCTCTCTCTCTCTCTCTCTCTATCTTTCTCTCTCTCTTTCTCTCTCTCTCTCTCTCTCTCTCTCTCTCTCTCTCTATCTTTCTCTCTCTCTTTCTCTCTCTCTCTCTCTCTCTCTCTCTCTCTCTCTCTCTTCTCTCTCTCTCTCTCTCTACTCTCTCTATCTTTCTCTCTCTTTCTCTCTCTCTCTCTCTCTCTCTCTCTCTCTCTCTCTCTACTCTCTCTATCTTTCTCTCTCTCTTTCTCTCTCTCTCTCTCTCTCTCTCTCTCTCTTTCTCTCTCTCTCTCTCTCTCTCTCTCTCTCTCAATCTTTCTCTCTCTCTCTTCTCTCTCTCTCTCTCTCTCTCTCTCTCTCTCTCAATCTTTCTCTCTGTATCTTTCTTCTCTCTATCTCTCTCTCTATCTCTATCTCTATCTCTCTCTCTCTCTCTCTCTCTCTCTCTCTCTAATTCTCCTGTATTCAGAAGCACAAGGACCGCATAGAAATCAAAGAAGTCGACCTGCCGGCCTTTGAGAGGATGCTGGAGGAGGCTTACGACAGGTGCTTCACCGACACCACTTTTATGAAATGCCCCCGCGCCAATCTCAACAATAACAACACTTCCGCGGGTGAGGCGGGCTTTAATTTGGCCGAATGATGGGCGTGGCTTAAATGTGACAAAGGATGAGCGTGACTTAAATCCACCAAATGAGGCCTTGTATGACCAGCTGTGGGCGTGGCCTAAATTTGATAAAACCTAGGCTTGACTATACACGACCGCATGGATCGGAACGTTTCTTAATTATGACCGAATGTGGGCGTGGCTAAAATGTGACGAAGGATGGACGTGGTTTAAACGCGGGCGTGGCTTAAATATGGTCAACTGTGGGCGTGGCTCAAATATGATTGATTCCAGGCTTGACTAAAACACGACCACATGAATCATGGCGTTTCTTATGGCGGAATGTGGGCGTGGCTTAAATGTGGTCAAATATGGGCGTGGCGTAAATGTGGCCAACTGTGTTGCGCAGCTTAGATATGATGAAATGTGGGCGTGGCTTAATCATGACCAAGTGGTGGGTGTGGCTTGAATAGCCCAAAATGAGGGCGTGGCTTAGATTTGACAAATATGGGAGTGGCTATATTTGGCCAAATGGTGGGTGTGGCTTAGGTATGGCTAAATGTGTGCGCAGCTTATAAATTATCAAGTGTGGGCGTGGCCTAACCACGACCAAATGGTGGGCGTGGCTTAAATGTTGGCAAATATGGGCTTGGCTTAAATATGGTCAAATATGGGCGTGGCTAAAATGTGGCCAACGGTGAGCGCAGCTTATAAATGATCAAATGTGGGCGTGGCCTAATCAGAACCAAATGGTGGGCGTGGCTTGAATAGGACAAAATTAGGGCGTAGCTTAAATTTTACAAATGTGGGCGTGGCTTAGGTATGATCGAATGTGGACGTGGCTTACGACCAAGTGGTGGGTGTGGCTTGAATAGCATGGCTTAGGTATGATCGAATGTGGACGTGGCCCACGACCAAGTGGTGGGTGTGGCTTGAATGGCACAAAATGAGGGCGTGGCTTAGATTTGACAAATATTATTAGATGCGGGCGTATATATTCTTATATGTGGGCGTGGCCTAATTACGACCAATTGGTGGATGTGGCTTAAATACGATCAAATAGTGGGCGTGGTTCATTTGCGCCATTGGCTGGAGTGTGGGGGTGGCTTAACTGGACAGAATAGGGGCGTGGCCTAAACTGAATCATCGATTTTTCAGATTTCTGGGAGCAGGCGACGAATGTGTGGGCCGTCATGGACCGCTTCGATGTGCCCCGCGGAATGGAGTATTTCCGCAAGTTGCTCACCAACGGCTGGTGCAGACCTGTGCGTTTCCACAGTATTCGACAAAAAAAAAACAGAAAATTTTGCGTTAGGGGGGGCAATCTGCATTTTTGGTAGAAAACTGTTCAAAATGGGAGTTTTGATGCAAAATAAAGTTTTTCCAGCGCGACGACACACATCACCTACGCACATACAGCTGCGATTTCTGCATCAATCGCTACATTTTCTGCAAAATCCACGAATTCGAGTGTGAGGTATAATTTAACTTTCGGCGTTTCTGTAAAAATACGTCTTCCAGGAGCTCGAATTCTACCACGGGGCTGTGAAGAGCTGGGTGGCGGACTACTTCGAAGGCGTTCCCGAGGCAGTGGTCACCGATGGCCTTCTCCAGGAGGTCGTGAAGAAGATCCACGTCGCTTGACTCCCCTTTGTACTTTTTATTCTGTCTTCTATTAAATACACCTTTCTTTTTATTAAAACTATTTTTAATAAAGACAAAACAATTAACACCCGTCTGTTCAACAGCAAATTAAGGGACCTATGACTACTACAGTAACCGGTTCTACCGTAACACCTGAGGAGATCACAAAGAGGGGGGCTTGGTTAGAAACCGGCGGGAGACCACTGAATCCTCTGTTCCACCTGCTTCCTCTCGTACACTTCGATGGTGTCCCCGGTCTCGAAACGAATGTTCTTGTTGTCCAGAGCGATTCCGACCTTTAAAAATGGGTTGTAGGACAGTCTGTGCTCTCTCGTTTCAACACACACTCTCTGTACCGTAGACCTTGCTATCATTTTTGTTACAGTACCTACTGAGCCTGAAAATTCACATATTCAAGCGGAATACAGTGATCACCCAGCTACTGTAATTCCTAGCTAACACTGAAAATATAGGATACAGTAGTCATAAGAAAGTGACCGTTAACCAGCATTAATTAGCTACCGTGATGAATGTAAACTGGACTACCGTAACCACAAGAAAAAAATCTCAAACTATGAGCTCGGTGCCGGTTCAATAACCCAATGCAGACGAGTAACCGACGCCGTACGGGTGCAGGTACCGCACTACACTAATGAACTTGTATTGATTAATAATTATACGCTTGAATGATGACCAGGGTGACGGTTGGTTATTGCGCCAAGTCCAATTTCGCTTTCTGTGGCAAATTCGCTTTTGTTTCACCTTTGTCACATTTTCAACGGGTCAATTCAGTATTAAACTCTCAATAATAATGATCTCCTATTCGTTCTTGCGGATGGAACTTGTTCTTCAAATTGTTAAAAAGGTAAGCCTAAACAAATTTAAAAGGAAACGTAATCACTTAGATGCCCCCGCTTACACTGTGCCGCTTTCGAAGAACAGCGAAAATTATCGATCGATTTGTTGAAGACAACAGATTTTCCGTCAAGGCGCGGTCCCATAATGGACAAGTTCATTTGGGAATCGATGTTAGGTTCGCGAATGATGCTAACGAGGTAAGCTTGGAAACACACACACACACACACACACACACACACACTCACTCACTCACTCACACACACTTATACATTCACACACACACACACACACACATACTCACACACTCACACACTCACACACTCACACACTCACACACTCACACACTCACACACTTACACACTCACACACTCACACACTCACACACTCACACACTCACACACTCACACACTCACACACTCACACACTCACACACTCACACACTCACACACTCACACACTCACACACTCACACACTCACACACTCACACACTCACACACTCACACACTCACACACTCACACACTCACACACTCACACACTCACACACACACTCACAATCACACACACACACACACACTCACACACTCACACACTCACACACTCACACACTCACACACTCACACACTCACACACTCACACACTCACACACTCACACACTCACACACTCACACACTCACACACTCACACACTCACACACTCACACACTCACACACTCACACACTCACACACTCACACACTCACACACTCACACACTCACACACTCACACACTCACACACACACTCACAATCACACACACACACACACACACTCACACACTCACACACTCACACACTCACACACTCACACACTCACACACTCACACACTCACACACTCACACACTCACACACTCACACACTCACACACTCACACACTCACACACTCACACACTCACACATACATACACATACACACATTTTTCAGACAACTGTTTTCTTTTCCGTGCGTACTTCTGCGATAGATCCAACGGGGCGTGCTTTTTACAAATCTCTGCCTCGTTTTCATCCAATTAACGATCCATATGTGCAGCTGTCAGCAGTTAGATTCGACTCCATCACAGTGGTATGTTATTTCAAGCAAAATAATACGACTTTTTCTTTTAGTGTACTTCTGTTGTTGGCAGACACTGGATAGATCACGCAGCCGCGCATGACATCTCCGAAAGCTTGATTGCACCGCTGAATGAAACATTGGCACTTTCGAAGTGTCTCTTCAAAAATCTCAAGCTTGAATGTGGAAAACTTCAAGCAGTAGCCTTTCATTCGATTCACCACATTATGTCAAACATTCGATTTGAGGCTTTCGCAGCTCTCTATGTCAATGTTTCAGGAGAACACGTGAGCAAGTGGCCAATGCAGGTAAATTTGAATAATTTTCTGAAAGAACCAAATACCCAAGGCCATAAAAATTTCAAATTGGTCCGATCGTGCTAAAAATTCACTTAGATAAAATAAAAGAAAGTTTACATAAAAGCGACATACAAATCGAAAATCAATTTTCGGCTCGGAGTACTCCCCTGGTCCGTCCCCAGGTACTGTAACAACCGTAAAAGTTGACAAAATCGAACATCTTAATTTTGGGTGGAACCGATAGAAAATTTTCCGCTGAAAAAATTGAACTCAGCGTCAAAAAAGATTTCCCTTGTATAAAAAAGTTATGACGCAATTAGTGTGGGGATACTTTGCGCATATTTTTCTTGCTTTTGTTTGGGCGCGCGAATATTCTGAAACTGGAATTTTTTGAGTAGACAACTTGCATAAAAAAAATGTCACAAACGCGCGATTCCGTTTTAGGAGACGTCGATGAACAGTTTTTTGTGACTTTTCAAACACAAATTGCTTCGTAACTTTTTTCTCCTCGAAAAATCGATTAAAATGCCAATAACAAACTTTGTAAGCGTAAAATTTTCGATCGAATCGATAGTAAAGATGCTCAGTTTTCTCAACTTATATAGTAGTTACAGTATCCGGCGGGATCGATTGAAAATCGAGATTCGATATTTTTCTGCAACTTTCAATGTGTTGAGTTTCTGAATATCTTCTATGAAGTCTTTTAGCCCGATTAGATGCCTATTAAATTTTATGACCGAGTTTCCTTATAAACCTATTTTTATGTTTTAGAATTGTAAAAGTCTTAGAGTTGATAAACTGCTTCCCGGCAACCAAACTCCATTATCTCTGCTAATCCATAATGCATCCGATGTGCAATTGACTTTTCGCAAAGACAGCGCAGATTTGCACAATTGGTTGGGCGAATTTATTGAGGTGGGTTATACGAGCCATTTACGAAGCTGATCTATTCGCCTTTCAGGAGCTTAAAATTAACAAACAAGCCAGGAAAAACGTTAAATTCCTTGAAATTTCTATAAGGAATAGAAAAGGATATTTTTCCAGATTTGGTGGAACTGTGTTATGGACCGGAAGCATACATGTACGTGTAGAGTTTTCTTTTTCTCTCTGTTTCTCTGTTGTCTCTCTGTCTCTATCCCTACCTCTATATTTGTCTCTGTCTCTCTCTTTTTCTCTCTATCCTTTCAAAACATGTTTAGGGTTGGTCGACAACTTTTTTTCCAAGTCCCCATAGATGGCGGATTCGCCATATGTGCCTATCACCGTCACGACATTGTCGTTCAATTTGTCCAAGATGTGAACCGTCAGCGTTCAATAAGTTCATGGAGGCCCCGACGCATCGCGAAGCCTTTCACACCCTCTGGGTCACTGCAAGTCAGCGTAATAGATAACGAAAGCAAATCCGTTTTTTGTACTTTGAACCGTGCCCTTTCATTAATAAAATTTATTCTCGTTAAAACTATTCAGCTTATTCAGCTACAATAACAAGGCAAGGGATAAATAGTTACAGTATCCTCATAAAGCAACAGTTACAAATTACAGTATACACTACAAAAGAAAACTATAGTATAAGCTACACTAACCCCCAAGACAAAGAGCTACAGTAACAGCTAAGCAGTTAGAGTAACCTAAATAAAAATAGCCACAGTAACCCCGAAGAGAAAGAGCTACAGTAACCAGATGAGCACAGGTTACCGTAACCCAAAGAGAAATATACGCTTTAAGTTCAAAAATAAAGAGGTACAGTAGCCCCAAAGAGTGACAGTTACAGTAACCCAAAAGATTTTCAACTACCCAAAACAGAAAGTGCTACAGTACAGAACGAGATACAGCTACAGTATCCCATAAGAGAAAAAAAACCAAAGTAGCTACAGTAACCCAAAAGAAAACCAGTTACAGTAACCCAAGCGAGTTACAGTAGCCATAAACAAAATAAATTAAAACTATATTTACTTTAAGGCACAACAAGTAACAACCGCCTGTACAACAGACAAATAAAGGGACCTATGACTACTACAGTAACCGGTTCTACGGCAACACCTGAGGAGATCACAAAGAGGGGGGCTTGGTTAGAAACCGGCGGGAGACCACTGGATCCTCTGTTCCACCTGCTTCCTCTCGTACACTTCGATGGCGTCCCCGGTCTCGAAACGAATATTCTTGTTGTCCAGAGCGATTCCGACCTTTAAAAAATGGGTTGTAGGACAGTCTGTGCACTCTCGTTTCGGCACTATCTCTCTCCCTCTCTCTAACCTCGGTATTCGTTTTGGCGTTAGTTACAACTTCCATGTCGCACTTCATCGATTCCACGTCACCCTCGTAGACCACCTTGTTCCCGCGTGAGAATTTGAACACGGAGTTCCTGAAAAGAAAATCTACAGTAATTTCGGCATCGTAACCCACAAAATGCGGTATAGCCCAACACTAGGGTACTGTAGCAACCGGAATACCGTAACCCGCGGGAACAAAAAGGGTACGGTAGTCTCGGATGCAGTAACCCTAAAGATAACAAACAAAATCAGCCCTAAGGCAAAGTAGATACAGTAACTCTAAGGAGAAACACAGCTACAGTAACGCCTAATAATAACAGTTACAGTAAGCTGAAAACGAAATAGCTAAAGTACTCCTAAGATATGAAACTCCACAGTAATTCGGGGAGAAACAGCTACAGTAACTCGGAAAACAGTTACCGTAACTCTGGGGAGAAGCTGCCACAGTAACCCAATAGTGTGAATATTATAGTACACCGTAAAAACAACTAGCTACAGTAACCCAAAAGTGTAACTGTTACAGTAATCTCGAAGAAAAATAACTACAGTAACATTTAGGGAGAACTAGATACAGTATCCCTAGGGAAAACAGCTACAGTAAGAATAACAGCTAAATTAACCGTGGAGAGAAATAGCTACAGTAACCCCAGAGATACATAGCTACAGTATCCTTAGAACAACAGCTACAGTAAGCCCAACCAGTGACAATTACACTAACCCAGAAGTGTATGTTACAGTAACCGTAAAGAAAAATAGCTACAGTAACCTTAAAAAGAAAGAGCTACAGTAACCCAAAAGAAGAAAAAAACAATAACCCTATATAAACAACTACATTAACCCTAGAGAGAAACAGCTACCGTAACCCAAAACAAAAAGACCTTCAGTAACTACTTAACGCGAAAACTACCGTAACCTTAGCCAAACACCAAGTGGTGTACTGTATTTCATGTACAAATGGTTCAGGTACAGTACCCTAAAATAATAGCATACAGTAATCTCAGATGGAAGTATTGTAATACAGTAACCCAACTGGAAATAATAGGGATACAGTCCACCAGGAAAACAATAGGATACAGTAACCTTAAGGGTCCTGATTGTGATTTTGCGAATATGAAGTACCGTAATTGAAAAAAGAATACAGTAACCAAACTCCAACAGAGATTAGGGTACTGTAATCATGAAAAATTCAGTACAGTAACCCAGGAAACGTCGGGATACCGTACCCAAGAAAGATTGAATGCATAAGCTCGTGGAAAAGTGGGATGCCGTAATCTGTAGAACTACAGTATCTCGGGGAACATTGTAATACAGTATTGTTGAAACCCACTTTTTGAAATTTCCCCAATCGACGAGACAACCGGCGATGGGCTGGCGTTTTCGAGCTCGATCGGAGATCAAAAACTCCTGAAGCGATTGGGTCAGGGGTACTGTAGTCCACAGACCTTTAAAACGTGGCCTTCGCCGATCAATTCGAGTTCCTCTTTCTTGGGCAGGCGGGAAGAGAGTTCATTCTGAAGAGCCTCAACGAGGCGGTAGATAACGTTGAACTGCTCCAGAGGGACCATGTTGCGCTCGGCCTCCGAACGGACGGCGGGGGAGGTACGGACGTTGAAGGAGTAGATGACGGCTGGAAGAGAGAGGTTAGGGAGAGAGAGAGAGAGAGAGAGAGAGAGAGAGAGAGAGAGAGAGGCAAAAGAGGCCTACCTGATGTCTCTTTGGCGATTTCAACGTCTTTTTCGGTCGGGGCTCCCACAGCGAAATCGACGATGCTGAGTTTGCATTGGTCTTCGCAGTTGTACGATTCCAGAATTTCCATAATAGCCTCCAGCGTTCCCTCCACGTCGCATTTCAACTGAAATAGTGTGTATATGGAAGAGAGTGCAGACGGAAAAGTGGTAGAGACGGAGAGAAATGAGAGAGAAAGAGGGTACAGAGAAGCGAGAGAGTGGGAGAGAAAGAGAGCACAGAGAAGCGAGAGAGTGGGAGAGAAAGAGAGCACAGAGAAGTGAGAGAGAAAGAGGGTCCAGAGAAGTGAGAGAGTGAGAGAGAAAGAGGGTCCAGAGAAGTGAGAGAGAAAGAGGGTCCAGAGAAATGAGAGAGTGGGAGAGAAAGAGGGTCCAGAGAAGTGAGAGAGTGAGAGAGAAAGAGGGTCCAGAGAAGTGAGAGAGAAAGAGGGTCCAGAGAAGTGAGAGAGTGAGAGAGAAAGAGGGTCCAGAGAAGTGAGAGAGAAAGAGGGTCCAGAGAAATGAGAGAGTGGGAGAGAAAGAGGGTCCAGAGAAATGAGAGTGAGAGAGAAAGAGGGTCCAGAGAAGTGAGAGAGAAAGAGGGTCCAGAGAAGTGAGAGAGTGAGAGAGAAAGAGGGTCCAGAGAAGTGAGAGAGAAAGAGGGTCCAGAGAAATGAGAGAGTGGGAGAGAAAGAGGGTCCAGAGAAGTGAGAGAGTGAGAGAGAAAGGGGGTCCAGAGAAACGAGAGAGTGGGAGAGAAAGAGGGTCCAGAGAAGCGAGAGAGTGGGAGAGAGAAGAGGGTCCAGAGAAGTGAGATAAACATGGTTAGAGACGCAGAAACCGTAAAAATCAGTATCCGGGCTAGCCCGTTTCGCTCACAATAATATTCAGCTGAGGGAATCCGTCATCCGTCGCCCTCTCCAACCGATTCTTCTTATGAACAATCCTCCTCAACGTCGATCCGTAGCGAATTCCCCTATCCAAAAGGATTTTTCTATTTGCCATGTAGGCCTCCCTTTCCTCGTTCCGTTTGCCCTCAGTGGCCTCCTAAAACGAAGCCTTTACCCCTCCAATCACGACGGAAATACCCAATCTTCGGCCGCCTTCTCCTGCATTTTCTGCCGCTCGCGGTAGGCCACGGCGCGCTGGGCCGCATCCATTGATGGGGCTTCGAGCACGATGGAGCCGGGCACGGGAAGCTCGTCTTTCCAACCGGCGACCTGAAAAAAATGAAATAAAATTGGGCCCAAAGTTCTAACGAGAAGGGCCGGCCCGCGGGCCGAAAAATGTCGGCTTGGTTTGTAAACTTGTCAAATACAACTTTAAATCGTTGTTTCAGCTTACATAACTTTTTTTCAAACTTTACAAACTCTTTAATAATACTTCTATTACATATTTGAACAAATTTTAAAGTAGCAAATTTTAAGTGCCCCGACCGGGATCGAACCTGGGACGGGCCGATAATTTTCTCCAGTCGGCCCGGCCCGTGAGAACTATGGTCGGGCTGGCCCGTTTACCCTGGACCACCCAGTCAGATTGCCACCAACACGGCCAGGGTTCGATCCCGGTAGGCAAAATTCTTTTTGTACAGCTAATATAGATTTACATGTTAGTAACAGTTATTTAAAGCAGTTTAAAAACTTATTGTACACATTTATACAAAATTAAAATGTTTTTCAAAACGGGGCCGAACTGTCTCAAAAAATCCCTCGACCCGTCATTGGAGAACCCCGATTTGGGGGGAGTCGGTTTTTACCCATTTTCACCCATGAAAATTGGGGAAAGCTCGGGCTTTGGGGTTGTCTGGGCACGTTTCGCTCAAAAAGTGGGTAAAGGCATTAATTTTTACCCATGAACGTTGCAAAATTCTGTTTGGAATCGTTTTCACATATTATTATCGTGTAATCGGCTTCAGAACCAATTCCGGGGATAAAATAGGTCGTTTTTACCCAATTTTACCAATAAAAATTAGGATTCAGGGCATCTTTAGGGGTTGTTAATAGTGTTTTAAAACTTATTTTACCCAAAAAAAAAATTGGATTCATGGGCGTTTTAGGTGGGGAAATCTTACGATCAGGTTAATAGTAACGCCGTTTGAGGCTATTTTTGAGGTCGAATGAAAAACGTCAAAGTGGCTTCAGAAGACGTGAAACACGGACTTCTTCCCCTTTCTCTAGTTTTGTTGCCCTTCCCTAAGGAAAGGCTTTCCAAAATTTCAACAACCTCTACATTCGCAGGGTCGGAAGTATTTAGTACCTCAAACTTGGGTAATTAAACCGACTACTGCGGTCTCCACCGCGTTATATCGCTAGAGAGACACCATGCCGACATGGTAGGGGCAGGGCAGTCCGCCGACCGAGAGACGCAGAGAAGCGAGACAGTTCTCCAGCTAGGCCCGAAATTTCGCTTTTATCGATTTCTCCTACAGTTACCACCAAAATTGAAGACAACAGATGCTGGGAAAGATGTCTCACCCTCGCCGGCGTACTGGGCGTGCATTTCCCCAAAGGCCTCCCGTTCTCGTCGGTCATCGCTCGAATCCTACACAGCGACGAGCCAGCAACCAGGATGTCGTTCTTCTCCAAAGTGCCGCGGGTCACGATCACGGTGCACACCTTGCCAACACCTGTCAATAGGGTAGGTAAGTATAAAAAAGAGCTACCATGGAGGAGGGAGGATTCCACAACGACGCCTTCGACGGGACCTTTAGCGGGCGCTCGCAGTTCCATAAGGTCGGCTTGGAGGACGATGGCTTCCTGGAAAGAGAGGGTTAGTGAGAGAGAGAGAGAGAGAGAGAGAGAGAGAGAGAGAGAGAGATACCTGCAGAGCCTTGATATTCTTGGAGTAGAGCGCTGAAATCTCCACACACTGGACGTCTCCTCCCAGCTCTTCAACAACGACTCCATGCTCCAAGAGGGATCTCTTCGCTCGCATCTGAAAAACAATCA
This sequence comes from Oscheius myriophilus, assembly GCA_964057215.1. NCBI lineage: Eukaryota > Metazoa > Nematoda > Chromadorea > Rhabditida > Rhabditidae > Oscheius > Oscheius myriophilus. The sequence goes on from OZ059906.1 coordinate 3,447,783, forward strand.
GTTTCAGCGGCCTGAGGTTGCCCAGATACTATCAAAATCGCCTGAGGCGGCCTGAAGCAGTCATAAGCGGTCTGCGTCAGTCAAATACGGCTAAATGTGTGCAGAAGCGATCTAAGGCTAAGATCACCAGACTGAGACAGTCCAAGGCGGCCTACGACCGTCTCAGGCGACCTGAGGTAGCCCAAAGCGGCATGAAATAGGCGTAAGCGGCCGAACACAGTCAGATACGGTTTTAGCCAGTCAATGCCAACTAGAGGCCTTCATAGACGGCTTCAGGGCATTAGAAGCGACTGTGGCAGCGAGATGCGGCCTGCGGTGGACAAAAGCGGCCAAAGGTAATCATAGGTCGCTTCAGGCACCCAGAGGCCGCTTCAGGCATTCAGAAAAGGTTATAAACTTCCCGTAAACTCGTATCCTTAAAGGGGCAGTAAGGGGCCTTTTCATTTCATTTTCGATCGGATACGGTCGGAAATTATGCGAATGAACTTTGCAAAATTGTCTCGCACCCTCCTCATTTTCACAGTTATCTCAGTCAATTAGAATGAATTCGGTTCATTAGCATGCCCTGTAAATACCGGACACGCAGGGCGTACTGGCCATCCGCACAATCTGCGGATGGTCGGCCGTTTTTGGACACTTTAAAGCCAGGTCTATCGAAAACGGTACATTTCCGACCCATAGTCATATATATTATCTTGATCAGCGAATTTTTCTCTCCTAGATGAGCCAATGTTGTAAAACCCGCCTGACTGTCCCTTTAATTGACTCAATTAGCATACTACCCGTCCGTAACGTCATATGGAATCACTTAGAATAACCGTGTATTTCCACATTTGCGTAGCCCATTTTCTCATTTTCCATGGACATTTCCTCTCTTCTCCCCGCTAAGATGGCTGTGGCTTTGAAGAAGATGCAGCTGACTATCGAACCCAACGATAAGGTACGTCTCTTTCTCTCTCTCTCTCTCCGCCTCTTTCTATCTGTGCCTCTGTTTCTGTTTCTCTCCCACTCGTTGTGTATATTTGTTTCCGTCTCTCTTCCTATCTCTCTTGTCTCTTTCTTTGTATTTTTCGATCTCTTTCCCCTGTCTCCCTTTCTCTGTGTGCCTCTAGTTCTTTCTCTCTGTCTCTCATTTCTCTTTGTGTCTCTCACCTCTCACAGTGCCTCTTTTTCGAACTCTCTGTTCCTTGGTTTCTCTCTATCTCTCTGCGTCACTCTCTGTCTATGTCCATATCACTCTCACTCTATCTCTCTTCGTCTCGCTCTGTATGTGTGTATTCTCTCTCTCTCTCTTCGCTCTCTCAGGATCTATCTGTCTCTGTTTCTCTATGTGTGTAGCTGTGTCTCTCTATCTTGCTGCATCTCTCTCTGTCGGCCTCTGCCTCTCAAATTCCATCTCTCTCTCTCTTTTCGTATCGCGCTCTCTATTTCTCTGTATCTCTCTACCTCTCCTTCTCCACATATGTCTCTCCCTCTCTGTCCGTGTGTCTTGTTTCTCCCTATAAGTATCTGCCTTTCGTTATATCTCTGTCTAGTTGTCGTTCTCTCTCAATCTCTCTCTCTCTCTCTTTCTAACCCCTCCTTTTCAGGTCCGTTTCGTCGGCGACACCAAAGGCGAAATCCACACCTCCCTCCGCATCACCAACAAGAGCGAAACGAAGCAGGCGTACAAGGTGAAGTGTACCCGCAACGACCTGTTCCGCATCCGTCCGGCCACCGGCATCCTCGACTACAACCAGTCGATCGTCGTCAACCTCATCTACAAGCACGCGGGTGGTGAGGAGAAGCCCGACGAGGAGAAGCTCCACTTCGGCATCTACCACATCCCGGCGCCCGAGGGCTGTTCGTGCGAAGGAGCCTGGGCGGAGCACTACGGACCCGCGCAGGGAGAGATGAGGCTGCGTGTGGGATTCGACAAGTAGAAGAAGTTGAGAACGCTATCCCAGAAATATAGCGATGCGAACGGGCGATGGTTGTAGAATCCGTGATTTCATAAAGATTTTTGACCGTTGTTGTGTTTTTGGGAGCCTTTGGGGGATTGAGTTATGCCTCACACTTCAATAAAGCTTATTTCCGAGTTGAAACCTTTTGAATTTCGAATGTTTATATTTCTCTTTTAGAATTTTGTTGTATAGCTGTCGCCAAACGGGCATCATGTCGATTTCGTTCGAGTATTCTCTGTTGATGATAGATTAGCATATAATCGTAATCTAATTGAACATCAACAGAGAATAAAGGCACAAATTGGCACGATGCCGGTTTGGCGGTAACTATAATTGTAATCGTTACTTAGCAACCGTAAAAATTTCATAATTATAAAGATAAGTTTTTGACCTAGAAGGCGAGTTTTTGGTGTGAATATCTTCCCAAAACGCCTGTGGTGTGCCCCCCACTTGCTAAGTATTTTAATTTTGCATAATCTAGAGGCCATGCTCAACGCGATTTTCACCCCAAAAATAACCGAATTCTTATCGATTAAACCCAAAAATAATTGAATACAGTACGTTTTTCATCCGAAAATCACTGAAATAGGCCCATTTTGACACAGAAAACCCTATCTTTGCCCGATCTTAACCGAGATTTAATTAACCAAACTAGTTATTTCTGGCAAAATGTCGGTTTATTTAACCGGTTCATTTAACGATATTTAACGGTTAACCGGGTTAGACCCCGGTTTGCCGCACTTGTTCACGGCCACGATCTCAATGGAAAAAAAAATTTCACGGCCACGATCTCTGTGGAAAAAAAATTGCGTGCAGCCTTTCGCATTTTTCTATCTTTCACCAAAAAGACGCGAAATGTCACTTTTTTGAGGTTTTCTGGGTCCTGTGCGGAATTACACGATCATATCGCTGTTTAAGGCTTAGATTTGCTGCATCTAACATAAAAACTATTGGAAAAACATCTTTTCCAATAATTTTGACCGATTTTACAAAATCACAGTACTCTACCGTAACCCGGGTCAAAAAATCGACAGCCACCAAAAAGTTTCCAAATAACCTACATAGGAAGGTTATTGACCAAATTGCAGCCAAGTCTACGACAATGGGAAAAATTTCTAAGACTTTCTTTCAAGAAGAGCCATTCTTCCAGAGACGTTTTCTTAAGCACAGTTTTCTATTAAAATTGCCGATTGCCTCCCGGTTTTATGGGAAAAAAGCGTAAATGCCGATGACACACAGTTTTCTTTGGAAAAGTACCTATTGCCGCACATTTTCTCCCGAAACTGCCGAATGCCACACGGTTTTTAAAGCAAGCAAGCCGCATGGTTTGACACGAGAAAAATTAATTAACTAACCGGATCAGCTCCCGGCTTGTCGCACTTGTTCACCGCCACGATCATCGGTACATTCGACGTCTGTGCAAATCTGAAAATACCATTTAAATAGCGAGGGACGGAGGGAAAGCTTTCCAAATCCCAATTCAAACCCCACAGTATGGGGGGCTTGACCGAACTTTCCAGCGGGAAATTCAGAAATCCTCTCACTTGATCGACTGAACGGTCTGTTCTTTCACTCCGTCGTCGGCTGCCACCACCAGCACAACGATGTCGGCTCCTTGAGCTCCGCGAGCCCTCATCGCAGCGAAGGCGGCGTGGCCGGGCGTGTCGAGGAAGGTCACTTTGCGTCCGGTTTCCTTCAGTTCCACTGAAAACACGATAAGTTCTTGCAATATTTTGTCATCGAGTAGCTCACTTTTAATTGTTTGAAGTACTATATAGAGTTATTTTCCAATAGATTACTGTATCCCATTGTTAGAACTGTGGCTACTCAGCAGTCTCCCTGGGATACTGTAGCAATAAAATATTGAGTATATAGGGTTACTGTAACTCAAAGTGTAACGAGGATGGTTACTGTATTCCACTGTTGGCACTTAGGTTACTGTAACTTAACCTTTTGCTTGGGTTACTGTACCTCAAAACTTCCCCTAGATTACAATACCCTTCTTCTGACCGTGGCGACTACTGTAATTTTTGGAACCCTTCTGGTTACTGTAGCTCAACGTACCCTTCCCTGGGTTACTGTACCCACTTGGGACACACTACATAACCGCTACAGTAATCCTGGAACAGGATAAAATGCTACAGTAACCCGGCTAGTCTATCCGATGTTACTGTACTCCAAAATTTCCATGTACAAACCAGAAAAGGCTCCAATATGTTGCGTAATTCCTCCGAATTCTCCCTCAGTCAACTTGGAACTTCTCAGCGAGTCGAGGAGGGTAGTTTTTCCGTGATCCACATGGCCCATGATGGTGACGACCGGCGGGCGACGCACGCACTCGGAATCGGGAGCCGGGGGACTGAAAATAGGGGGTTGAAATTGCGAGATTAGCATTGGGGCGTGGATACTGATACAGTGGGCGGAGCTTTGAAAAACCAACTTACAGTGGCAGTAGGTCGTCTGTGACCTCTTCGCGGGCGACCTTTCTGTTCACCATTTTCGGTTTGAAGCCGAAGGCGTGGGCGGTCTGAAACAGAAATTATAGTACAGGCTGGGTCGCTCTCTATAGCTCTCTCTCTCTCTCTCTCTCTCTCTCTCTCTCTCTCCAAACCTTCAATATCGTCTGATCATCCAGTGGTTTATCCTCCACTGCCCTCTCAAAATTGGTCGAGTCCAGCTTCGCCACACAGTCCGTCAAGTCGTCGAAGGAAACTTGCAGCGCCGTGGCCAGTTCCCTAAATATTCGAATTTGTCAAATTTTCGCCTTTTGCAACCTGACAATTCGCATTTTCAGAGAAATCCTTTAAAAAAAGTAGAAAAAAACTCACTGTGCCGTCATTTTGGAGCACACCTCCACCACCTGTTTGCTGGATTTCGTATTCTTGATCACAACCGCTTCGACGAACTTTCTCCTGCCCCGTTTTCCCTCCTTGGCGTAGTCTCTGGTACCTAAATGGAGAAACGATGGAATAGTCTGCGTCTCTAGCCACCTGTCTGTCATGTTTCCACGTGTCCAACCTCATAATCTAACCGCCTACCTCTCATATCTCTGCGTCTCTGACCTGATGCTCTATGCTATGTATTACCTCCTGTATCTCACCTCATTAAATATCTGGCATAATGCTCTAACCGTCTGTATCTACGTTCTTTCTGCGCTTCTGACCTAATACTCTAACTGTCTGATTCTCGAAATTCCTCTGTGTCTATGACCTGACCTACCTCTCACCGTTACACCTGCGTCTCTAACCTATTACCCTAACCATTTGTCTCTTCCCATCTTCGAAAATTGACGTAAGCTAAAATAACGATTCAAAGAATTTTATATTTGACAAGTTTACAAACCGGGCCGGGCCGACACTTTTCTCGGCCCGGCCCGCTTCGGCCCGTCATTTGAGAACTATGACCTTGCCTCTGTGTCTCTGACGCAATACTCTGACCCTAACTTTCTGTACCGCCCCCTTCCCATCGCTAACCGTCTGTACCCTTTCTTTCTGCGTCTCTAACTGCCTGTTTCTAACCTCCCTCTGCGTCTCTGACCAGAGACAGACACGCTAAATCTCACCCATCACTCTGCGTCTCTGACCCAATACTCTAACCACTTGTCTCTAACTTCCCTCTGCGTCTCTGACTAAATGCAGACCCTCTAGATGCTTGTATCTCACCCTTCTTTCTGTGTCACTGACCAATTTCTCTAATTGTCTGTCTCTAACTTCTCTGTGCGCCTCTGACCAGAGACACTCTAAAAATCAGCCATCTATCTGCGTATCTGACTTAATATTCTAACCGACTGTCATTGTCTCTATAGCTGTCGCCAAATTGGAATCATGCCAATAATATTAGAATGTTCCAGTGATTCTCTGTTGACATTGAAGTTCGTAGTCTAATCAGTAGACGGCAGAGCATGATTTGCACATTTTCGCAATTAGCATATGATTTCATTTTGGCTACAGCTATAACCAAATTCACTCTTCTTCTTCTCTTCTCAAAAATCTTCTTCTCTCTGCGTCTCTGACCCCCTTTTTTTTTACTCTAACCACCTGCCACTAACAAACCTGTAACACTCAATGCCGGCCATCTGACGGCCGCTGTGATTCCTCGCAACCTCAGGACGCCGGCGGCGGTTCTACCCAACGAACCGACCAACATCCTTAAAACTGAAACGTTGGCACTTCCCTATACAACATCGATAATTATGAGACAATCTCCTAATTCCACGTAAAACAGAGAAACGGGATGCTTCATCCTGAGAAAATCAACAGTTCTGGGCCCAAATCGAGGGGGGAAAACAACAAAAATCAACAATAAAACTCTGAGAATCTATGACAGATCTAACCGTAATGGCACCTACAGTATAACCTAGGGCTACAGTAACCGTAATTGGCTCATTAGCATACCGGGACTAGAGTATCTGAACAAAATACAGTATAACCTAGGGCTACAGTAACGGCAATTGGCACATTGTGGCTGGGGATATGCTAATTAGAGAGAGGAGCCTCGTCTCCCAGCTGGCGTACGTAGTGGCGGACGTTTTCGTAGGTGAGGAAGGTGACGAGGGCGGCTGGCAACATGCGGATGTTGGCCATGAGACAGCCTTTGTAGAGACCGCTGACGCCCTCCTTGGAGACGATGCGACGCGCCGTGTCGAAAATACCGCGGTTGCGCACGTTGTGGTCCTGAAATTGGAATACTTGGTACCGGAAATACCATTAAATACATGTTTTAGGTCGAAAATGCCGGATTCCGCACGGTTTTCCAAAACAAAAGCCGATTGATGCACAGTTTTCGTTTCTGCTAACAAATTCCCGCCAAAATGCAAAAAAAAGGATGATTTTCTGGCCAAAACGTGGAGTTCCGCAAGATTTTCCATAAAATAACCAATTTACACAGGGTTTCTACCGAAACATGTCATTTTCCACCAAAAAATCAAGTTTCCTCTCGAAAATTCGATTTTTGGTCAGATTTCCGATTGGCACGGATTTCCGATTCCAGAAAAAAAGGGCTAATTGCCGCACGGTTTTCCCGCAAAACAGTCAATTGGCGCACAGTTTTAAACCAATATTGCCGGTTTCTCGATTGTCCCCCCCACAAAATATCAGAATTTCGCATTGTTTTATCATAAAAAATACAGAATGGTGCATGTTTTTATCCAAAAAAGCTAATTTTCGCTAGGCTTTATGCAAAAACTACCGATTCCCTCAATTTCTCCAAAAATATTGATTTTCGCACGATTTATCGCCAAAAATGACCGATTTCCGCACGGTTTTGCCGCGCAGTTTTTCGCAACCAGAATTTTCCCTTGAATATATTGATTGGCGCATGGGGTTTTTCCACAGTTCAAAAAAAAACCAGTTATCAAAGATTTTAAAATAAACCAATTTTCTATCAAGAATACAGATTGCAGTGAGATTTTAACTGAAAATGCCTATTTAAACGCATTTTTACACTGATTTTTTAAAACAACAATTTTCAAAAACAAAATATTCTGGCATAATGCACATTGACAAACGGGTTTCCGCCAAAAATATCGATTACACTTTGGTTTTCTTACAGAAATTGCGATCAACACAAATTTTTCGGCAGAATTGCTCATGACGCTCAAAAAAACCGAGATCCGCATATAGCTATCGCCAAATTGGAATCGTGCCAAGAAAATTAGAATGTTCAAGTGATGCTCTGTTGACTTGGAAAATTCGTAGTCTAATCATTGTCAACAGAGCTTGTTTTGCATGTTTTCGCAATTAGCATAAGATTTCGGTTTGGCGAAAGCTATAGTTTTCCACTAAATTCACTAACGATTTTCCCCCAAATTGATAAAAAAATCTCTTTCTCACCTGAAGCCTCGTCCTGAGCACTTGATATGGGAATATGAGCGTAGTGGCGAAAACCTTTGAGATCGCAGAGCAATAGACTACTTCGAAACTAGACTGAAACGTAAAATGTTAAAATTGGAATATTCAAATTAACCGACCAATTGAGAATCACGGGGCAGGTCTTGGAGATCACAGCGCCAGTCCTTTAACAAATTGTAGGTCGTGATCTGGACGCCGCCGTGGACGGTTCCGACCAGACCGATCAGAAAACCCTGGAAAAGACAATAATTTATAGAAAATCATGCGGTAATCGAAATTTTCGCTAGAAACCCGTGCGACAATCGACACGTTCGTTAAAACTGTGCAGATATCGGCGATTTTGCTGAAAAACTGTGCGCCAATCTGCATTTTTGCCGGAAAACCGTGCAGAAATTGGCATTTTCGCACCAAAACCGTGCGCCAATCGGCATTTGCGTTGAAACACCGGGCGGGAAAAAAAGAGGCGAACTAGCTAGGAAACTGTACGTTAATCAACATTTTTTGGAAACCCACCCTATACAAGCCGGCGATTCCCTCCTCTCTGAGAATTTTCATAAAGCAGTCGAACATTCCGTTGTACTTCTTCGGCTGTCCCTCGTACTGCAGCATCAGTCTGAAAGCGAAAAAGAAAATACGGGTCTATGGGGCTTTGTTCCCCCAAAAAAATGAAGCTGAACCCACTTTTTAATGGGTAAAAAGACCCAAAACAAACAAAAAAACCAAAAGGACCCTGAACCAAAGTTTTGAAGAAAACACAAGTTTAAAAATGGACCCAACCCACAATCAAAACTAGCGTTTTGGGTGAAAATGGGTAAAAACTACCCTAAATAACTATCTGAATTTAGCTGTAAAAATGGGTAAACGGAAAACTAAGTCACGCATTTAAGATCCCCGAACCTATTTTTTTGAGTATCGGGTAAAGTGATTCCAGAAACCCCTATTATCGGGGAAAATGGGTAAAAAAACCACGAAAGAGACTCTGAACCCCAAATTTAGGGCAAAACGCAACCCCAAAACCGACCTAAACCCCAATTTTATGGGTGAAAAGAATGGGTGAAAGTGCTCAAAAAGAATAAAAAACCACTAGTCGATTTGAATCCAATTTTTATGGGTTTTTATGGTCCTAAACCCATTTTTTGGGGGAAAAGGGTACAAAGACCCAAAAAAACAGCAAAAACCTACCTAACTTTCATGACCCAGATGGGATTCGTGACGCTCATCACGCAGGTACCGGCTATTATGCCGGACAGGAACATGGAAAGGGTGTCCCATTTGGGAGAGAGCGGGATCAGACGCTTAGCCTCGTTGTACCTGGAAAAGGAGGGTTTAGACAGACAGACAGGCAGACAGACAAAGAGAGAAAGAGAAAGAGAGAGAAAGAGAGAGAGAGAGAGAGAGAGAGAGAGAGAGAGAGAGAGACTCACAGCGGGAAGAAGAGGCCCCAAGCGATGGCGTTTCCAGTCATGTTCGGAACGAGACCCTGGTAGAGACCTCGAAACCCGGCGGCGCGGACGATCTGACAGGCGGCATCCGTGTAGCCTTTGTACTGCGGACGAAGAGGATTTTGGTCGTTTGCTGAAAAGAAAATTTTGTCTACTGACTGCGTTCCTCTGCGTCCCTAGCCACTGTCCGTCTCTCTGCGTCTCTAACCATGCTTTTTGTCTAAAACTCTGCCAGCCTGTGTCTCTAACCCTAGCTTGTTGTCTGTGTCCTTAACTTTAACCGGCTCTCTGCTTCTCTGGTTCTCTGCGTCTCTACCCGTCTCGGTTTCTGAACCATCGGCCCTCTAACTTTGTCTCACTCAACCCCTCTGATGATACCCTGCATCGCTAGTCTTCATTGTGCGTCTCAAACCCTCTACGGCTGTAACACTCTCTGGCCCTCTGTTCTCTAACTCTCTTTGACACTGCGTCTCTACCCATATATGATCTATAACCCATCCTGGTTCTCTTTCTACTTCTCTAACTATCTATGACTATGTGTGTCTCCAACCCTCTCTGAGTCTCTGCGTATCTAACCCTCTTTTGTTCTTTACGTCTCTATCTGAGCTTCTTCTCTCTCTCTGGTCCTCTGTTTCTGTAACAAACACTCATTCTTTCTCGGCGTCTCTACCCCTCTCTGATTGTCTGCATCTCCAATACACTCGTTTCTCTGTATCTCTAACTCACTCTAGTTGATTGCGTCTCTATCCATCTCTGACAATCTTCCCGGTGACCTGACTCTCTATCTCTCCCCGTCTCTGTGTCTCCAACCCTCTTTCTGGCCTTCTGGGTCGCTAACTGTCTCTGGCCAATGTGTCCTTTGCCTCTGCGTCTCTACCTCTCACCATCTCTTGTTCCCTGCGTCTCTAACCCTATCTGGTCCTCTGCGTCTCTAACCCTCTCTGGTACTCTGCGTCTCAAACCCAGCATTGGCCATCACCGTCTCTCACCCTCTCTGGCGCTCGGTGTCTCTAATTCGTTCTGTTCCACTGCGTATCTAACTCTTTTCCACGTTCTCTGCGTCTCTAACCATTTCTCGTCATCTGCGTAACTAACCCTCTTCCTTGTTCTCTGGGTATCTAACCCTCTCCGGTCCTCTGCATCTCTAACCCTCTCTATAGATCTGCGTGTCTAATCCTCTCTGGTCCTCTGTATCTCTAACCACCTGGTCATCTGCGTCTCTCACACACTTTCTCCCTCTAACCCACCGGAAAACCTGGTCTTGAGCAGATCGAGCGGGCTGCAAACGGCCGTGGCAGCCACCCCACTGGTGAACCCTCCGATGAGATGGTCGTACCTGGCCAGGTTCGAAAAGTCTATCCCGCCCATGTCTGGGCTGAAACATTCCTTTAAAAACGACCTTAACAATTGAACTAAGCTAAGTAATCATTAGAGAAACAACATCACCAACAAAAGAAACGAACGGGGAAAAGGGTTTATAGGGGACCATTGGGAGACAAATAAATAAAACCGTAATTTACAGGTACATCGACTCGTAGATTTTCTGAAAAATCACATGGGATTCGGCTTCTCGGCGACCACTCCGCAGCCCAGCAGGCCCTTTCCCTCCCACTTCTGCGGCGTGATCTGCAGACGGACGGGACGATCTTTGCGGATTACGGTAACACGCAGGGTTTTCTGAAAAGACAGGGGGTTATTGCGTCCGTGCCTGGGGGTTATAACATCTTTGCCACAGGGGTTATAGCGCCCGTGCCCAGGTATGTAACATGTGCTCGTGACGGAGTGAAAACATGCGTAAAACACGTGAAGGTGTGTCTCCGTGCCCGGGGTTATCGGGTCCGTGCCCGGAGGAATATTGCGTCAGTGCACAGATGTGCTCGTGATGTCGTGAAAAAGTGTGTAAACTACGTTACGTAAAACTGTCTACTTGTCCGGGGCTTATCGCGTCCATGTCTGGGGGTTATTGCGTCCGCGCCCACGTATGTAAAACGTGCTCGTGACGGCGTGAACACGTGTAAAACACATAAAATTGTGTAAAACCCACCCCCTCGTTCTTGGCGGTGGCGTCGGCAAACTGGGCCAAGTTGGAGAAATTGTCGTGGTGCAAGTTTCCGTATTGAATGATGAGGTCGTCGGTCTGGAAACCGCCCAAATCCGCAGGAGAGCCGGAAGTCACCGTGGACACCTGAAAAAATCGATTAGCAAATGGTTTTCTAGCAAAAATGCCGTTTGTGGCACGGTTTTATCTTTTGTTAAATGCCGATGTTAGCACAGTTTTCTGCCAAACCGCCGATTTTATTTTTAAATGCCGTTTTCCCTAGGTTTCAGCCAACCACTGTCCATTTATGCATAGTGTCGTACCAAAATGGCAATTGCTAAATAGTTTTCTATATTGAAAATGCCGATTTTCGTATGGTTGGCTACCAAAAATGCCCATTTATTCAAAACAATACCATTTTTCGTACAGTTTTCCATTAAAAAGGCCATTTCCGCACGGGTTTTTGTGAAAAAATTCCGATTTTCCTATGTTTTACAGAATTTGCCGGTTGCGGCACTGAAAAATACCAAATTTTGCACAATTTCCAGAAAAACAATGACAAATGTGGCAACTTTTACTTTCATACAACGCCCATTTTATTACGGTTTTCTACCAAAAAATGTCGAATGTCGCACGGTTTTCTAGCGAAAATGCCGATTTTCCCACAGTTTTCTGTAAACAGTTTCAAACATAGTTCTCTTTCCGCAAAATTCCGATAGCCGCACGGATTCGTGCATAAATTTAATTTGTATTCGCTTAAAAATCCCATTAAAAGAGTGGTTTTATTTCACAAAATGCCCAAAATCAAACGAGTTTCACAGAAAAATACCGAGTTCCGAACGGAAATCCACCAAAAATTGCAAGTGCCACACGGTTTTGAACCACAAAGTCCTATTGTCAAAAGGTTTTCTAGTGAAAAAGGCAATGTACACTCAATTTTCTGCCAAAAACTACCAAAAAAACGTCTATTTTTGCACAATCTTCAATAAAGAAAGCTGATTTCTGCAGTTTTCCGGGAAAAAGGCCGATTATCGTCGTTTTCATATAAAACGTGTATTATTTTAATGATTCTCTTCGAGAAATGGTGATTTTATCTCGGTTTTGTACCAAAATACCACTTTCCGAATGATTTACTACCGAAAATGCCGCTTGCCGCATGGTTTTCTACGAAAAATGTCGAGTTATGTATGGTTTTCCATCAAAAGAGTGAAGTGTCGAACATTTATCCGCCATAATGCCGATTGCCGCACAGTTTTTCTTAAAAACAAACCTTAGCAAAAGGCGTATTGGAGGTCCTGTGCACGGGTTTCTCCCCTCCCTCCTCGACGTCCATGGACGAGCCCTCCTGAACGACAATTCTCCCAAAATGACGCGTAGTCACCTCGATTTTTCCCTCCTCGTGCACCTTCTGAATGGCCTCTTCGATCTGCGCATCCAACGCCTTCCGATCGTTCCTGAATTCAATGTTCAAGGATAAATTTAAAATTAAAGCAAAAAAAAAGAAGAAAAAAACTAACTGAAGACAGATGATGTTGTGGCGGGCGTGGCGGACGGAGTAGACGTCGATCGTGGCGATCGGGAAGCCCTCGGCGTCGATGAGAGGAGAGTCCATCGTGCATTTGTTCTGAAAATTTTGAAATATATGCGGCCAGATTAACATCGTGCCAATGTTTCGCTGTTGTTATTAGTGTTTAGCATTGCATATAGGATACTCAGGCAATGTACGCAGCCAAATATGCGGCAATAGAATGGTGAAAAGTATAGAAAAATTGGGCTGTTTGTAAGCCATTTTGTTAGGTAATCGGAAATATTAGGGCCTTAGAGACCCTAAAATGAGCGGATAAGTTGAAGGGGTGGCCAGAAACTGTGACACCCACTGTTTAGCCACCTTTTATACGTTACATTTCTGAGGTGCGTGGGCGGGTCTTGCGTGTGTGTACTTTGCACCCGAGCGATCTGTGATGTGTGATGTTTACGACAAAAACATCGTAAAATTGAGTTTCCAAATCCTTTTAATAACAATTTCATTCAATAGATAACGTTTTCACGATTGCGAAACATACCCCCCATTTTGTATTATTTGGACTGCAACCGGTGCAGGTGTACACGGCCGAGAAAGGCGAGAGAGTGCGGGAAATGGCGAGACGCAGAGTGAAAAATCTCTTTTACGCGGTTTTTAAGACGATACGAGCATGAAAATAGTGCGTAACCCCCGCGAACTGATGAGAATTTAAGCCCACGTAAAATGAAGAGGGGGATCTGTCCATGCTAATCATAAATCTCTCTGCATTTGACCTTTGAAAATGAGACTCTCTAACCTACGCTACGCTAAGGACAGGCATACCTGGGCAACCTGCCCCGGGGGTCAATTTTGCGAGGCCCCCTTCAATTGTTGAAAGCATCGAAAATTTGCGACGGGTCTCCTTTTCTAAGAAAAACTGCCGAAAACTTAAAATTGCGACGCCCCTACCGCCCCATATTGCGGAGCTTGCCCATGTATGAGGACAGGTCGATTTTCATTTTTGTGGGCCTCTGCCTTTAAGAGTAAGCTAACCCGGGCGAAAATCGCAGTTTTCACAAATTTCTCGATGAAATAAGCGCTAAAATGGTGCAATCCAAGCATGGTAAAATCGAGGGCCGGCCAGGCCGTGTCGAGAAATTTTCTGAGCGGGCCGGCCCGTGAATTTTTGATAAAGTTATTTTATGTAAATCCTTTCAAGATTAAAATTTTTCCATTCTTTGTGTTGGAAAACATAGTTCTCAATTTGCAAAAGATAAAGTTTAAAGGAGGATTCGAACTACCCTATATAATTTTTTAATGTATTCATTATTGAATTTTTAAGGAATTCAGTTCGATCCCCGTCGTCAAAACTTTTTTGCCTTTGTAGTTTTGCTTTTTATTTATGCTAGAAACTAAATCCTAGTACGTTTCAAAAGAAAAAACTTTTTTTACATTTTGGAAAAATTGGGTCTCGACCCGGGCCGAGAATTTGCGGGCCGGCGCCCGGAGCCATGCTTGGTGCAATCATACAATGGTCGTATATTGGGAGTAAATTTCTCGCTAAAAATATAATGATGATCAAATAAGGAGCGTAAATTTCAAACAGCTTACAGACGAATGTTGAGGATTTGCGTCAGCTAAATCGCGGAAACGAATTTGCGTCAACACAGCGCGCCAAATGATGCCGGAAGTTTGGGAAATTGGTGGCGACTCCATTCGGTAAGAATGCGATTTTCACGCGAGTACTTTACTTTTACTCCCCAGAAAATCAGTTTTAGCGAAGTTAAATTCCAAAACGCACTCATTAAAAGTAAGTATACCGCCTTAGATTTAAATATTCAACTTTAAAGGTCTAAAACACCACTCACCACCTCCAAAACCTGGCGATTCTCCTCGATCTTGGCGTCGATTTCGTCGCGCTGGGCGATGAGCGCCTTGGCCTCCTCCGTCACGGTCATTCTGAGCTGCAAAAACATAAGAAAAACGTTTTTTTTAAAACCAAAAATGGGGAAAAAATAGGAAAAGAACAATTTTAATTTCCGCCAACCCCACGGTGAGATCTGGCCCAAGTGAGGACGGACCTGGCACACGTCCAAGAAATCCGTACTGACTACGGTAATTCTTTCAAAATACACTGAAAATTAAAAAGCCGCGCTCACGAGATGTACACGCTGAGTCATACACCCAGCGTACACCTTGACTTGTCAACGGGGCGATTTTTGAATTTTAATGATTTTTCAAATGAATTACCGTAACCAGTACGGATTCCTTGGACAAGTGCCAAGTCCGCCTTGACGTGGGTGGCTGGTATCGCTGGTCTCGCCGTGAACCCGGATTACATTTTCCTTTAATTGGGACGAATTGCGTACGGTGTTTTGAGTCACACGAAGTTTTTAAAATACTGTATTTGCATTTTGGACTTGCTTGGATTTTAGCATTTTTTAACGTATCTTCTTATTTTTAACAAAATTAATTAGAAGTGATAAAATATTTCTAAAACGGCTATCGTGTAACTCAAAATAGAACACACAAATCAATAAAATTACAAAAGTAATTGAATTTTACACCAAAAGTTGTCGCGTAACCAAAAATACCTTACGCAACACAACCAAACTATGGAACTCGAGGGTGGAATGAGAAATTGCCAGGGAAATAATAAAATCGTCAAATGGCAAACGGCTGGTAAACGACTGGAAAGCCAAATAATGCGAAGAAAAAGAGAAAATTACGTGGAGACATGTTCATTAAACTACCACAACACGAGAGATAATAAGCATAAATACGGTTGACAACATGGGAGAATCGGCTGGGAGACCACCTCATTAGAATACAGGAATATCATTTTGAACGACGGTGTTTGACATCGGGGTGGGAGGTTTCAGTGTCCGTTGAAATCAGCGTCGCCGGCGCCGCTGAAAATGGGAGAAATTAAGAATTTATTAAACATTAACTTTAGGCAGGTTTTGAAAGGATTAAGACGGCCTTAGGCCGCGTTTGGTCAAGTGCGGGCAGCCTTCAGACCCCTTAGATAGAATTCTGGTAGAGTTAGGCCGCAAACCATCAATAAAGGTAACCGTAGGCCGCAACAGATTGCATTCGGGCCGTATTTCAAAGTAATTGGTAACCGCAGGCCGTACTTGACATAATTCGGGTGACCAAAGGCCGCTTTAGCCAGAATCCACACATTTTCAGGCCGTAAAACACTGAAAGACTTTGGACGTCGACTTAATCCGAAAATGGCAGCCTCAGGCCACGTAAGGGGAAGTGTGACAACCTTCGGCCGCTGTAGACCACAGTAGAACCGTTTTGCATTCGGGCCGCATTTTACAGTAATTGGTAGCCGCAGGCCGCCATTTGCCAGGCTCATTTAGCATACCCTAAATTGGGGTAAGGATCTGCGGGGGGGGGGGGGGGGGGTGCGCCGGGGAAAATCGGGACCCTGAGTCAGGAGAGGGGTTTTCGGGGGGGCCCGCAGGGGGGGCAAAAATTGTGTCCTCGAAAACGCGTAAAAACGGGGGGTTCCGCCGGCCCACCGGACCCGCCAAAAAATACGGGGGGCTCCGCCCGGACCCAGCCGCACCCACCAATTTAGGGTATGTCATTTAGACCGAATCCACACATCTTCAGGCCGTCAAATACAGAGCCTTCGGGTGCCGAATTAAACCGAAATCGAGAGCCTCAGGCTGCGTTCCACAACTCTCAGACAGCCTCAGGCCGCGTAAGGAGAAGTATGGCCGCTTTAGACTACTATCGGGCAGCCTTAGGCCGCTTAAGAACAAACATAGACAGGCTAAGGCCCCTTTTTGACTATATTTGAACAGACAGCATTAGATCTATTTTTTTTACTATATTCGAGTAGGCCGCATTAGACTAGATTTGGGCAGCCTCAGGGCTCAAACGTACCGCTGTGCGCCTCCTACGGCGGAGCGAGCCCCCGGGGCACGAGAAGTCGTATAGGAGATCTTCACAATGAACGGGTGCTGAAAAACCATCATTTCAACAGAGAGAAAAAAACAAAAATCCCACCTTTCCGGCAGCGCTGCTCACAGGCGTGTGGTTGCATAGCGCCAGAGCCTCCGTGGCGTCAACGATCGAAGCGAACTCGGCGGTTCCTAAAACAACAATTTTATTAATACATTTTTACAATTTTATTTAGTCTGTTTTTTTTTTCAATTTTAAAGCAAACATTAGGCGTTATAGAATACGTTTTTCACAGTAAATTCCGGACTGTACGCTGTTTATAAGTTTCATGCAGCTTAATACCCTTGTTAGCCCAATTTAGGCCGCTTTTGATTCAATTCAGGCAGCCTTAGGCCGCTGTAGATCCAAATTAGGCAGCTTATTAGGCCGCATTACATCGAATCTAGGCAGCCTCGGGCCGCTTTTGACCCTAAGTATCTTTTGATTCAATTCAGGCAACCTTAGGCCCCTTCCAACTACACATTTAAAAGGGCATCTTCGGGCCGCTTTGGACCCAATTTAGACGGCCTCAGGCCGCTTTTTACCAAATCTAGATAGTATTAGGCCGCATTTTAATTCAAATCGCGGTTCTCAAATGACGGGCCGGCCCGAGGGATTTTTTGGGACGGCCCGGGTATGAAATTTTTACTGAATATATGCATCTTTGGGCCGCTTTTGATTCAATTCAGGCAACTAGGCCATTTCCAACTAAACATTTAATTAGGCAGTCTCAGGCCGCAATACATCGAATCTATGCAGCCTCAGGCCGCTGTTGATTCATCTTTTAACTGCGCAACTTTAAAACGCAAGTTTAAAGGTCTAAAACTCACCAGAGGCGGATCTGCCGGTCTTCGAGGTGAAAACGAAGGTGGTGACGGGAGTGGGGGCTCCGCGTTCCCTGAACATGTCGCTGATCTTGTCTCCGTCCATCTCGGGAGGTGCGTTGAACCAGTGGAGCACGGCCTGAGGGTGGCACTGGCGGTTCCTCTCCGCAGCGACGGCGTTCTGGAAGCGCTGGTTGCGCGACTGAGAGTAGTCACGGAACGAGGGAGAGGCGTCGGGCAGCTCGAAGGGGTCCCTGGAAAAAAGTCGATTAGTGTGCACTGTTTTAACTAAAAATGCAGTTTTTACAAACTAGTATTAATTGACCAACCGTGGAGCCTAAAACTTGGGTAAGCCCCTTAAAATTGGGTACATATAAATTAGGCGTGGTCTGCTATAAACATACTTGGCCAATCTCCGCGAGCCGCGGCGGTGGGGGTTTTGACTTTTACCCAATTTTTGTAAAGAGAGGGGACCCGCCGCAAATTTTGAAAAGTTTTTCTAATAGAGGGGGCTGTCGCAAAATTGACCCCCGCGGTAGGTTGCCCATATATGGCTATAAATTGGGTAACCCCTGTTAGAAAACTTGGGTAACCTCTGTTAGAAAAGCCTAAAACTTTAGTAAACCTCGCGTATTGAGGTCTAAAAACTGGGTAACCCCAATTAACTTTAAGCACAGAAATTAAATAATAATCATAAATTTGGGGCCTAAAAACTGGTCAAACTCGGTTAACTTTTTAGGCATTAAAAAAGTAAGCCTCGTTAATTTGGGAACCGAAAATAGGGTAAACACCGTTAACCTTTTGCATCAAAAAATGGGTAATTCAGTAAACTAAAATTGATTCTAAATTTAAAATTTTCTAAAATTTAAAATTTTCTAAAATCTAAAATTTTCTAAAATCTAAAATTGTCTAAAATTCTATTCGTCTAAAATTGTGAAATTTGGGGCTTAAACAGTGGGTAAACTCGTTTAACTTTCTAGGCATTAAAAAAGTAAGCCTCGTTAATTTGGGAACCGAAAATAGGGTAAACACCGTTAACCTTTTGCATCAAAAAATGGGTAATTCAGTAAACTCTAAAATTGATTCTAAATCTAAAATTTTCTAAAATTCTCGTGTAGTCTAAAATTCTATTCGTCTAAAATTGTGTTCATCACTTAACAGTGGGTAACTTTCTTGGGGCCCTTAAATTAGCTAAACACCAAACTTGGGCAATCCACCTTGGGGATACATTTTGCGACAACCCCCTCAATTATCGAAAAGTTCGAAAATACGCAATGGACCTACTTCTTTTACAAATTTCCCGAAAACACAAAATTGCGACGCCCCTACCGCCGCTTTCGGCGGCGCTTGACCATGTATGCTAAACACCCTTAAATTTCAACCTAAAATATAAGGGACCGCATCTTTAAGGCTGGTAAATTTGAAGGCACGCCCGGGTCCGATTTTTTAGGGAGCGGGCCGGTCCGATTTTTAAAAAAAAAACGAATACAAAAGTGGGGCAAATTTAAGAGCAAGTCTGGTCCCAAAATATTAAAGCGCGGGTCGGCCTGGCCTTTTGCCAGCCCTGTTTAAGGCCTAAGAATTTGGTGCCCCTTTCTTAAACGCGCACACTGTGGCTATATTTAAAAAAAAACCGTTTTTCATAAAAAATGACATGAAAACCAGCTATTTGTCGAAAAATGTCAATTTCCCCATGGGTTAAAACACTTTATGCACGATTTTCCACGAACCTGACAGTCTTGACGGCGTCCTGGAAGCTTGCCTTGAGCTGTAGGTTGAGGCCGAACATGTGTATGCCGTTGAGGTATTGGACGAGGTCCCGGGCCTGCGAGGGGGTGCCCATCTCCAGAATCACGGTATCCGGCTTGTTCTTCATGAAGAGGACCTCGAAATGAAGAGGTTAGAGGGTTAAAAAGAGGAGAGAGAGAGAGAGAGAGAGAGAGAGGCCAAAAAGCGAGAGACTCACCCGGAGGACATTTCCATACTGGCAGAACACGTTGAATATCTTGTCACAGTTCAGTTTAGCCTGATCCACGCCGTAGATCAACACGACACAGCCCTGAAAAGAGAAAATTGGTTAAAGTACAAACTACAAAATTGACTCTACCGGGCCGGCCCGAAAGAACCGAAACCCCAACAAATTGAAGAAAAAAAGAAAGAAAAATTACCTGTCCTCCACCCATCACATTAGGATCGATGTCGCCAAAGTACTCGTCTCGGGGACGCTGAGCCACGGCTGAAAACATTAAATTAATTTTTTTTACAATGTTTTAAAGCGAACTGTTTTCAACAAAAACCGCAGTTTTCAACAACAAAAAATCGCCAAAAATGCCGCACGATTAAAAAAAAATTTCGATTTTCGCGCGGTTTTATTTCGGCATGCTTTTCTACGAAAAATACAATCGCACGGATTTGTACGAAAAAAAGGCACTTTGTGGATAATTTCCACAAAAATGACGATTTAGGCATGGTTTTCTCCACAAAAAAACCTATGGCCGCATAGGTTTCAACCAAAAAAAACGAAAATTGCTGTTCGAGCCAATACATGCCAATTGCCTAACAATTTTCTTCAAATAAGACTAATTCGCGCAAGGTTTTCTATCAAAAATTCCATTTGTTGCACGGTTGCCAATCAAAAATGTAAATTTTCGCACGAATTTATACCAAAAAATGCCCGATTTCGCACTATTTTTTTTAACGAAAAACGCGCCAACCGGATGGGGTTCAAAATGCTGATTTTCGCACGCTTTTCCTCTAAAAACGCCGCTTGCCGCACGGTTCTAAAAACAAAAACTCACCCAGTCCGGGAGGAGCTCCAGGGTAGGTGGGAGGGTAGGCGGCATCCCTGATAGGGTACCCGCTACCCGAAACAGCCGGCGGCGGGGCGCTGCTCAGCGGTCTCTTCGATCCAACGGGCGGGTAGGCGGCTTGGTAGGCATCGTAGGCGGTCTGCGGCTTGGCGACGGGGATCTCACGGCCGTAGGCGTCACGAGTGGTGTAGGCCATGGGAGGAGACTCGTAGGAGGAGCGGCCGTAGGCGTCACGGGAAGACTGGGAATCCGCTCCGTAGGCGTCTCTGAAAGTGATAAGTTAAAGAAAACTGTATTTTGCCAAGTTTTCTGGCAACCGTAGGCCGTCATATGCCGCTTCTGACAACCTTAGGTCGCACCAAGACTACCATATGTCGCATTATACCACTTCTGACAACGTTAGGTCCCTTCTGCCGGGCGTAGGCCGCTCTAAATGACCATAGGCTACGCCAAGCGGCTTCTGACACCCATAGGCCGCCTCATATCGTTTCAAACAGCCATATGCCGCATCAGGTCGCTCCAAACGATGATATAGCGCATTATACCACTTCTAACAACCTCAGGACGCATTATACCTTTTCTGACTGCATTAGGTCGCATTATGTCGCTTCTGCCAACATTAAGCCGCTTCAAACAACCTTAGGTCGCCTTACGCCGCTTTTGATAACCGTAGACCGTCTAATACCACTTCTGACAACCTTAGACCGCCTTATGCGGTTTGTGGCAGCCTTAGGCCGCATCAGGCCGCTCCAAACGACCACAGGCCGCACTATACAACAACCTCAGGTCGCAAAAAGCCAAATGCTCTTACCTTGCGTACGCAGCCTGGTACCCGGCGGTGTTGTTGTTGGAGGCGGAGAGGGGCGCCGGCCCGCTGCCAGCACCATAGTACTGGGCTGAAAATTTAAATGTAACATTTTAAAACCAAAAATTTAAAAAAAAAATAGAAAAAAAACTAACCATCAGTGGGAGGAGGTCCCTGGATCAGAGTCTTGCGAGTCGACGCCGGAGGGGGATCTGAAAAGCCTTAATAAAAGGAGTGGTACGGAAAAAAAGCGGGAAAACTCCCTTTCTCTGCGTGTCTAACCCTGGTGATCAGAGTCGGACACCCAGAGAAAAAGAGAGGGGGCAGGGACGCAGACAAAGGGACGTTTGAAGCGCACAGAAAACTTACCGTCGCGTCGTGAAAAAACGCGAAAAACAAAACTAAAAAACAGGCCGCCGGGCCGGCCCGTTCCCACCCTCCCAGGAGGGTGAAAATGAGAAACCCACCACACCGGGATTAAAAAACAAAAGCGGAGCGGTTCCAATCGGGCAACAAGAGACACGAGAGTCGCAGAGAACAACCTGAAGACGCCAGTTTCGGTGAGGAAATCGGGGAATTTCCTTCATTCTTCTTCTTCTGCTGCTTCCTCTGTGGCTCTCTGACTCTTCTCTGTCTCTTTTTGTCTCGTGGGGGGCTTATTTGGCTGTGGTTTCGGGGGACTTGAACATATTTGCAAGCAGGGAGGATATACCGGTATAAGATGTAACGTATAATTGCAGGCTTGTATATAATTGCCGCCAAAGCTACTTCGGAACGTCGGTAGTTTTCAATTTTTCGTAGAATAGTCAGGCAACGTAGGCAGCCAAATCGTCCAAAGTAGCTTTGGCGGGGAGTATATTGTGTAATTTGTAGAGTGAAATCAGAAAAAAAAAAACAAGGGGAGAAAACCAACCCTTGGGAGCGACGAGGTCGATGTGGTCGGCGTCCTGGATGGTGATGCGAACGTTGTTGACCTAGAATTGTTGAATTTGGACCCTATTAATAAAAAAAAGACCGCTTAAAATGGAATAAAGCAACCTAAGGCCGCTTAGAAGAGAATAAGGCAAGCTAAGGCCGCCCCCTTCAAATATTTTCTAACAAGCTAAAACCGCTTCGAAATGGTTGTGGTAAGCTAAGGCCGCTTGGAATCGAATATGGCACTATTGAAGTGCTTATGGCGCCCTAAGGCCGCACAGAATTGGTTGTGGCAAGCTAAGACCGCTTTGAGTCGGTTGTGGTAAGTTAAGACCGCTTAGAATGGGCTGTGGCAAGCAAAGGCCGCCTAGAATAGAATAATGCAAAGTAAGGCCGCTTTGAATTACTTCTTACAACCTAGGGTCGTTCGATTTGTTTCTGGCATGCTAAGGTCACTTGGGAATGGTTGTGGCAAGCTAAGGCCGCCTAGAGTTCGCTGTAGCAGCTTAAGACCGCCCAGAATTCTTGTTTGTGTTCGAGGCCGCTCAGAAACGATTGTGGCACCCTCAGGCCACATTTTCCCCCTACTTACATTAGCATATTCGGCCTTGATGGTACAACAGCCGGAGTAAATGTCGGCTCCGTTGATGGCATGCTTCACAGTCTAAAAACGAAGCTAAAAATCTACCGAAATGCAAATTTCAAACCTTGGCAACGTCGGCGGAGGCGAATTCCACGAGCGACGTCAGCATATGGGCCCTTTTGACGACGGCGACGCGGAGGGGCTCGCCATGGGCGGAACAGATGTCCTTCAGGGTCTGAAAACGGCAAATAATGTTGAAAATTGACGGGTTTTCGACAATTACCGACACTTTTAAGGGTGGGGGGGGGTGAATATAATTTTAAAAAAAAGAGTTTTATAACAAATTTTAAAAAAAACCAACCGTGGCATTGATGAGGTACTTCAGATTGGAGACGGTGATGACGAGAACGTGGTTCGGCTGGGCCGTTTCGAAGCCAACACGCATTATAGATTTCACGGTGGAGAAGCTGATGCGGCACTCCGCTCCGCCGATAAAGATGGCGTTGACGGTGGCGGCGTTGACACAGGTGGCAGCAGCTGAAAGAAAATGTTACAAAAGTTGATAGATAACGGGTAACAATAGACATTTTTGTTCGAAAACCGTGGCATTATTGGTCAAAAAAGGTGCGCAAGTCAACATGTTTTGAAAACTCTGAAAAAAAAAAAATGTTTTAAGGTTGCACTCGCCAATTTTCATGGAAAATAATAAGAAACCGAGCATTTTTTTTAAAGTTGAAAATGGCGCTAAAATCGGGGAGAAAATCAGCATTATGGATAGAAAGCTAAGCGAAAACCGGCATTATGGGTAGAATACCAAGCGGCGGGGTTCTCACGGGCCGGTCCGTTTACCCAGGACCACCCAGTCAGATTGCCACCCACACGACCAGGGTTCGATCCCGGTCGGTGACATTCTTTTTTGTACGACTATATGTTAGTAACAAACACTATTACGGTATTTAAAACAAAAATTATTGCACCGATTTATACAAAAATTAAAAATTTGATTTTTAAAAACGGCCCGGCCCGGCCTTTGAGAACCCAGCGAAGCGGCGATAGGTATTTTTAGCTATAAAATCGGTACTTTTAACAGAAAATGGTACGAAATTCGGCATTTTTGTATTTAAAAAAACCGTAAGGTTTTTTTCGGCTTTTTTGTTGTAGAAAACAGTACCACGGTACGACAATCGGCATTTCAAGCAGAAAACAGTACGGAAATCGGCACTTTTAATAGAAAACCATGCAATAATCGGCATTTGTGGATAGAAAACCATAATTAGAGTCTTTTGAAGAAACCCATTCGAAAATCCGCATTTTAGATAGAAAACAAAGTGGAAATCGGCATTTTTGGAGAAAACTGCGCAAGAATAGGTAATTTGGCAAGAAAAACATGCGACACTTGGTAAATTCTATAGAAAAGTGTAGAAATATCGATTTATCGATCAGGAAACAGCATTTTTAGCAGAAAACAGTCCGACAGTGGCCACTTTTAAAGGCCACAAGTGCGAAACACTCACCAGATACGCTCTCGAATTCCACAAGTCCGTAGGTTCCACGGTAGCGCTTGACGGAAGCGTAGTTGATGGAGCCGAAGACGCCCAGGGCTTCGAGAACATCGGCCTCAGTCACCTAAAAGTTAAATTAAATAAATAAAATGGTGTAAATATACCCCGAAACACAAGAAAATGTTTTTTATTGTATTATTATTGTATAATTATGCTTAATTATTGTTTAATTACTAATTTATGTAAAATTTACACATTGTGCCAGTTTTGGTACTTTGGATTCGCGTTGAAGATATGATACTCAGCCAAGTTTAACGAAGTAAATTAACCAAAAAAGTAATAATAAAATCCCAAAAGTAATATATTCTGATACCGGGGTGGCACATGCAAATAACCAAAATTCCTCACAATTGCCTTCGTTTTTCCTTTAACATACAGGCGATTCATCTAAATATTTCGACCTTTAAATGGCCAAAATTAGCATAAATATACATAAATGTAAAATTATAAATATAAAAACGTGCCAGAGGGGAGAGATTGGAGATATGAACGACGGGAGAGGGCTCCTCAGTGGCCCTGGAAGGCTCCTCCTCGCGGAAACGCTTGACCGGCGGCTGATCCATTTTTGTTTAGAAAATTAAAATTAAACCTAAAAACAGAATTAAAAAATAATGTTAATAAAAAAACAGCAACATATAAATAATGGCACGAGACCTTTAAAAATAAAACGGTTGCCTTGCGGGAAGGCGGAAAATTCATTAAATGATCGAGGCGGTGACCCGTAATTATAGATATCACAGCTTTGCGCAGATATCAATAAATAAAGCGAAATGGTGTGAAAAAGCGATCAATAAATACATATTTAAATGCGGATGAAATGGGATAATTAACATTATAATTAGGGGAATATTGGGGTCAAACCGGGCCGGCCCGAAAAAGTAGGCATAAATTGATACCGGGTGGGTATATTAGTCCTTTAAAGTCAATTTCCTGAAAATCAGCCTGAAAATGCGGAAAAAATCGATCGATAATCGCCAATCCGTTAAGAAAATCGATGAGAAGGCTAGAAAATCGGGCTGGCCCGAGAAAAATCGATCGAGTTTTGCAGAAAAGTGGGAAAATCGACCGATAATCGCCAGTCCTTTAAGAAAATCGATCGAAAATCTAATAGAACCGGGAAAATCGATAGATAACCGACAGTCCTTTAACAAAAAAGCGATTGAAATTCGAGCTGTCCGTTTTCCGGGCCAGCCCGGAACGATTGTGTTTCGAACACAGGACAATTTTGGAAAGTAGCCGGGCGCGGACAATTCAAAAAATCGATCGGTAATCGGCAAACCTTTAAAAAAATGCGATCGAAATTGGCGTTTTGAGCCGTTTCCTGCAGGAAAAAATGGCTGCACCGGGTGGGATCGAACCGTGGTCGTTTGGGTGGAAATGGTGGGGCTTGTGGCTCGTAACCCCCCTACTGCAGCCCAGGCCGGCCCGTCAGCACGGCCTCGTCCCACGGGCCGTGGATCGTCCTTTTGCCCCTCTGTTTGATAATTAGAATAGCGGGACATGCGAACACGACGAAAGCCTGGCAGAAGAGGATGAAGGCGGCCAGTTCGGGGTAGATTTCCTGGAGGAATACGGTAGTGGCAATAGAGGAGGCGGCGGTCAGAGACGCAGAGCACAGCGGCAGACGACGGAACATGGCGTTGCGGACGTAGGAGGAACAGGCGTGGATGGCAAAGGCGGAGGAGAGCAGGGCGAAGGCGGAAGAGTTAGACTCCAGAC
>OZ059906.1:3478733-3607200 GCA_964057215.1 Oscheius myriophilus
ACAACAAATGTCCCAATTGGCTGCGTAAACAGCCTGAGTATCCTATATTACATGCAAAAACCTAGGAACAACATCAAAATAATGACACGTTAGGTAACCCGTTGCGTAAAAGTGATTTTGGCATCAATAAAACAAACGAAAAAAATAAACGAAAATGGTGTTATTAGTAAAAAAAAATAAATAACCAAAATTCGACCCGATCATCAACAAACCCACTTTTTGGCATATTTTAGTGATGCAAGTGGCAAAAATCAATTTTCTCTATCGGTTAAATCAATATTTTCCAAAAATCCATAATTTAGGAAGTATTTAGGCGGGAAAAAGTGACGCAATCGGAAAAAAACACAATTTTCCACAGAATAAAACTATATTTTAAACAAAAAAAAAACACGGGAAATGTTATGATTTTGAACCAAAATCCGACAATTTCGAAAATCAACACCATTTTAGTGATACAATTGAGAAACATTTTCATTTTCCAGTGAGAAAATCGATACTCACAACCAAAAATTCTCAGAAAATGTTAATTCCTTGCGCTGTATTCATGAAATGATGCAATTTCAGCTGGAAATCCAATTTTCCACCTCAGAAAATCACTTTTTTTTTAAACAAAAATGAAGTAAAAGTAAGAAAACAACCGACCTTTTCGAAGGCGATGTAGAAGAGAATGACGGTATTGACGTGGAAGACGAGGTTACAGCACGCCACGACCGCATCCCAGTACTTGTACTGCACTACCGAAACTGAAAAAGGGATTTTTGTATTTTTAATTTAAAAATATTGTATTTAGTACTTTATTTTACAATGACATTTGAGTTAAAGACAATTATGGGCTTTTAAGTGGGAAAAATCAATAAGTTCGACGCAAGAGCTTAGCTGAGTATCAAATTTACAGTGGTATGTGTCCTACCACGAAAAACATGATACAGACCTTTAAACGAATCGAAAAGAGATAGTCCTTTAATTCTGGTTTACCGGCACAATCCTTTAAAAATATGGTTTAAAAATAGAATCGATAGTGAAACAGTCCTTTAACCGATTTGCTTTTAACTAGTCCTTTAATTAACAGCCTCGTTTACAGTCCTTCAAGTGGTACCACCGCCGGACAGTCCTTTAAGTGGAACCATCAGAGACGGTCCTTTAATGAAATACCTTAAACAGTGCTTTACTGGAACCGTACAGTCCTTTAAACGGAATATTTCGGAACAGCAATAAAAATAAAAGCAATAAAGACAAACTCACCATTTTTGCGCAATTCCTTGAGGAACTGCTCCTTTCCGCCCGAATAATTATCGGGAAACGGCTGCTTCCGGTAGAGGATTTTCTTCCAAGTTCCCATCCATACAATCCTCACCGCCCTTTAAATTCGAGAATTAGTCCTTTAATGCAATTAATGGTAATTTGAATGAATAAATTTAAGTTTACATCATTTAAAAACAAGAAAAAACGGCTCAAATGCAAAAACGAATTCATATGCCAGCGGCTGGGCGAGGCGTGCCATTTGCCGCACGGTTATGGGGCTCTTCGTGGCGGGACCCTGCCCAATGCAATGGAACGAATAAACATGTAGAATTAAAAATTAGAATAATTCCTATTAACATACAAATTCAACATATAATTTTCATAATTAACATACAAATTAGTTTATGACATCTTTACACCATTCACTCCGTTCCTTCCTCGCAGGATGCGGTCTGCTGTGCTCATCCTTCTCTTCTTTCTTCCATGTCTCGTCTATGCCGAAAACTACGCTGTGGGTTTTCTTACAGATATTCAGCTGACATTGCTTAAACTTCAGTTCGCCTTTGAAAATACAAAATGCAACAAGGAGAAAGGATGGGAGAAATCTGATAATTTACACATTGAATCGGCTATCTTGTTGGGTGTCAATAAGACCAACTTCCGTATTGAGGTGGGGGTTTTCAGCATCACTCTCTCTCTCTCTCTCTCTCTCTCTCTCTCTCTCTCTCTCTGCCCTGCTATCTCAATCCCTCTATCTGTATCGTCTTCTAAACTTCAGACATTTGCTGAAAAAACGTATTTTAGGAGTTGTTGTGTCCGGAGGTAGGGAAGACGCGAGGTTCGAATAAGAGATTTATTCGAGGAACGAAGCTCAGATAAGCTGAGAGCAAAGCCAAGAGAAAGCTGCGAAATGAGGAAAACGCTGGCCTTATATAGCACCAGAGAAGGTTCTGGAAAGATCCAGAACCGGGGCGAAATATCTAGTACCGTGAAAGGGGCGGGGCCTAGAAGGTACTAGAACAAATGGAACGTTACGGAACATTCTAGAACAATATGGAATATTCTAGAATACGAGTGGGCGTGGCCCCAACACCTCCCCCCTAAGATTGATGGTCACGGTAGGAAACGCGGTGAGGGTCAATCTGAAGGTGAACAGGCGGGTGACGTTGACGCTTCGGGCGCTGAGGAACATCGGGTGTCGTAGAACCTGCAGGCGTCGTCAGAAGGGCACTGTTGGGAGCATCGACTTCGGCGTCGCTGGCATCGATGGGCGTGGCGTAACCGGACGAAGACGGACTTCGGGGAAGCTTCTTCTTGTGGAACGGCACGTCGAACGCGGTCATCATGTCGAAGTTGCGGCGTCGGGTCATGGAAAGCGAGTGAACTGCGAGAGAGTTGTCGGCTTTCGGAGTCTTGGAGACGGAAATCTTCTTGAAGAGGTTGCTGAATCCGGGCATCTGCTTGATCCAGGGCAATCCGAGAAGATCGGAGTGGTCACTGACGTAGCACCAGCCATATCCTCGATTGGAATGACCGTCGTTGTTCTGGATGACGAAGTCGGTCATAAAGCGTCCATGGTTGGCAAGAGGAGATCCGTCGACAGTGTGCAGAGAGTGCGGGCACGGTTCGAGCGGTGGTCGTCCGATCTTGTTCCATGTGTCGAGCGAGATGAGGGTGACGGATGCGCCAGTGTCGAGTTGAAGGTCGGTAGGTGTGCCGCTGATGCTGACTTGGACGTTGATGCTGCGAACGTCACTGGTGTGAGAGACGTTGTTGAGCTTCTTCTGGGAGCGGGACAGCTTCGGGCACTGTCGCTTCCAGTGGTCTCCAGAGCAGATCGGGCACGGCGACGGAGGGCACGAAGAATCGGTTTTCTTCTGCGAACGTTGATGAACAGCCTGGATTCCGAAGGGTCGGTGGTTCGAAGCGGCTTCCACAGCTTGCGAGTCGTCCTTGGCGGATTTCCAGATGTGGTACTCCTTGGCAAGATCGTCGATGGTGGTAGTGTCGTCTTCTTCGAGCTTGCGGAGGAAGCGAACACGGTACTCAGCCAGTTCAGGAGCTTGGAAGGCGAACACCAGAGCGAGGCACTCGAGGGTATCTTGATTGATGTCCTTTAGCTGGGCGTCCTGAGATCGAGCCTTGAGACGGTTGATGAAGTTGGTGAGGTCGTCGTTCGGCGAGAATGTCATCTTGAGGCATTCGAAACGGCGACGAAACAGACTCTTCTTGTTGCCGAAGAGCGAAGAAAGCGTCTCGAGTGTGGTGTCCCAGCCAAGGTCCGACGGTTTCTTCGGCAGGATGTGACGAGAGAACCGGGCGTGGCTAGTTCCATCGAGAGCGGAGACGAGGAGACGAGTCTTGGTGGGCTCGTCGAGCGAAGCGCAGTCATGCGTGAAGACGTAGTCGTAGCGACGGTACCAAAGGTCGAAGCAGTCGTCTTGGTCCGGGTCGTAAGCGAACTTGTCGATGCGCTTGAGAAGGCGGTCGAACAGCGATTCGGAAGAAGTTCCAGCAGCGGTGGAGGCGACTTGCTTCAGAAGCTGTGACATCATGGCTTGTTGTTCAGTCATCTTCTGGAGGAGCTCGTTGATGAGGGCGGCTTGGTCCATTCCGGCAGAGAGTTCTTGTAGTCGTTGGTCCTGATCGCCAGTTGTTGTGTCCGGAGGTAGGGAAGACGCGAGGTTCGAATAAGAGATTTATTCGAGGAACGAAGCTCAGATAAGCTGAGAGCATAGCCAAGAGAAAGCTGCGAAATGGGGAAAACGCTGGCCTTATATAGCA
Organism: Oscheius myriophilus; assembly: GCA_964057215.1. Taxonomy (NCBI): domain Eukaryota; kingdom Metazoa; phylum Nematoda; class Chromadorea; order Rhabditida; family Rhabditidae; genus Oscheius; species Oscheius myriophilus. Next base: position 3,482,760 of record OZ059906.1, read on the forward strand.
CCAGAGAAGGTTCTGGAAAGATCCAGAACCGGGGCGAAATATCTAGTACCGTGAAAGGGGCGGGGCCTAGAAGGTACTAGAACAAATGGAACGTTACGGAACATTCTAGAACAATATGGAATATTCTAGAATACGAGTGGGCGTGGCCCCAACAGGCAATGACTATTATTAAGCCCGGGTGGAGCCAAACTCAAAGTTACATAAAGGGAGACCGCAACCTTCCTGAATTAACCAAACCAAACCTCGTCTGGCACTACATCCTCGCTATTACGTTTTGGAACAAAAACAAGACTCCTGTGGGAAATGATCACATTTACTACGGTTACAACGCGAAAGAAATGCCCGATGTAAGCAGAACTCGATAAATTAAAACAATAGTTTTTGTTAGCCCTCTTTTGGTAGTGACGGATATGACAAGTTCTTTGATACATCGAAACCCTTTGAGGAGCACCCTTTCCGAATTCATTGGCTGTATTTCCGTTATGGTGAAAACAAAATGATGTGAGTTTCTCTGTCTCTGTCTCTGTCTCTGTCTCTGTCTCTGTCTCTGTCTCTGTCTCTGTCTCTGTCTCTGTCTCTGTCTCTGTCTCTGTCTCTGTCTCTGTCTCTGTCTCTGTCTCTGTCTCTGTCTCTGTCTCTGTCTCTGTCTCTGTCTCTGTCTCTGTCTCTGTCTCTGTCTCTGTCTCTGTCTCTGTCTCTGTCTCTGTCTCTGTCTCTGTCTCTGTCTCTGTCTCTGTCTCTGTCTCTGTCTCTGTCTCTGTCTCTGTCTCTGTCTCTGTCTCTGTCTCTGTCTCTGTCTCAAAAATTCGATTTTCAAGCGACATTGAAGCGAGCTGTGACAGCGTGAACCCTCGTGCTTGGATCGCTCAACCTGGAATCTACCGTACCGTCATTCCCCCCAACAACAAAGCGGATTTCTATTTCGACAACATCTACTACTGGCCGCGAAGAGGAATGATTCGTGCCTAAAGAAAGCCACAATAAATTGTTTCACTGGCATGGCTCAAACCTCACAACTCTTTGCAAATTAGCTTTATTACAAAGATCTTTCTTTGATATGTACACAATCTCATCTTCTCATCCACATCCTTCTTAGAAGGGATTGTTGTTGAGCCACTGGCTGAGAATATAGTAGGCAACGTCGGGCTTGTCAGTGGGCACCATGTGTCCAGCTCCCCTAACGGTGACCCAGTCGAGGTTGGTGGAGTACTTGGTGTGGAATCCTCCGACCTGTCCGTTGAGCATGTACCTGGCCTTGGCCTTGGTGAGCTGAAACACCATTTTCATAAAATAATAAAAAAAAAATGGGGTACCGGGTATCCGAGCTTCCTGGAGAAGCGCTGTCCCAACAGGAAGTTGCAGGCCATGTCGACGTCTCCACTGTAGAGCATAGCTAAAAGAGTGAGTGAGTGCGTGAGTGAGTGAGTGAGTGAGTGAGTGAGTGAGTGAGTGAGTGAGTGAGTGAGTGAGTGAGTGAGTGAGTGAGTGAGTGAGTGAGTGAGTGAGTGAGTGAGTGAGTGAGTGAGTGAGTGAGTGAGTGAGTGAGTGAGTGAGTGAGTGAGTGAGTGAGTGAGTGAGTGAGTGAGTGAGTGAGTGAGTGAGTGAGTGAATGAATGAGTGAGTGAGTGAGTGAGTGAGTGAGTGAGTGAGTGAGTGAGTGAATGAGTGAGTGAGTGAGTGAGTGAGTGAGTGAGTGAGTGAGTGAGTGAGTGAGTGAGTGAGTGAGTGAGTGAGTGAGTGAGTGAGTGAGTGAGTGAGTGAGTGAGTGAGTGAGTGAGTGAGTGAGTGAGTGAATGAATGAGTGAGTGAGTGAGTGAGTGAGTGAGTGAGTGAATGAGTGAGTGAGTGAGTGAGTGAGTGAGTGAGTGAGTGAGTGAGTGAGTGAGTGAGTGAGTGAGAAACCTACCCCTGAGTCCAGCGTTAAGAGCGTTCTTGAAGTTGGGGCTGGTATCAACAACCTGGCGGTTGTAGAAGATAGAGATGGCGTTACTGAAGCACGGTTTTTAAAAGAAAGGATTGCAAATGTACCTGCAAATGTTCCATTTTCCGAGAGAAGAGGGAATTCCAAGAGCTTTACGCACATCCTGACGGTTAAGGTAGTTAGTGACGGCGGACTCGTTCTCGCAAGTGACGGCGTTAACCTGAAAAAAAAATGTATGTGAGAAGGTGACATACACCTACACACACGCACACGCACACACATACACACATACACACACCTGAGGAGGCACGACGTTGGTCTTCATGCGTAGCTTGTAGTCGTTGACGAAGCGGGAGGAAGAGGCTCCCGAAGAGGTCTCACAGTCGGCGTACATGTTGTAGGGGTTCATTCCACCGTTCCTGAATTGTTATGTTGTATCTCTGTATCTCTGTTTCTCTCTATCGCTCTCTCTCTCCTTACCAAGCCTTCTGGGTAGCAGCCTGCACAAACTCTCCGCAGAAGTTGTTCTGGGTGAAGGTGTGGAAGGGGCAGTCATCGGTATCGTTGTGGCAGCACTCGTTCTGAACCCTCTTCCACTGGCTGAAAAAGAGTTGGTTTAAAATGAACTAGCTTGTTTCTCACGTCTCATCAATAAGTCCGTGGCCGTAGAGGAACTCAATCAGGGCATCGGTGTCCTCGTTCATGTTGACGCATCCGTTTCCAATGGCGAAGCCCTTGATGTTGATGTGGGACTTGCTCTGGTTGTCGAGGATCTGCTGGACCAGGGTAGGGACGTAGATTCCTAAAAATAATTCATTTGTTAGGATAGTTGTGTAGAGATAGTTTTTATGATTAGGAAAAGTTCCATTTCTACCTCGTTTTGGCCATAATGAACCGAGATACAGTCATTTGAAGTTCGCGCGCCCGCTGGCCTCTCTCCATTTCGCGTACTCTCTCGCCCGCCCAAGCCATGTTCGCTCGCACCCGTACGAAATCAGTAACTTCACGCAAATGAACTTACCACCGTAGCTTTCACCGGTAACGTAGAACTCGTTGTTCTTGTACTGAGGAAACTCGTTGAAGAAGGCGACAAGGGCTTCCCAGTTCTCCTCGGCGGTCTAAACTTTCGTGTTTTAGCTTTTTCAAATAGAAGTTGTACCTCAGCATCTCCGGTAGCGATGTTTCCGTTAGAGGCGTAAGAGTATCCCACACCGGCGGGGGCCTCCAGGGTGAGGACGGAGGCGTTGAGGTTCCAGGAGTAGGGGTTGACACGGAGGGTGGCACCATCAGGGTTGATCTTGAATGTGAGTGTGTGAGTGTGTGAGTGTGTGAGTGTGTGAGTGTGTGAGTGTGTGAGTGTGTGAGTGTGTGAGTGTGTGAGTGTGTGAGTGTGTGAGTGTGTGAGTGTGTGAGTGTGTGAGTGTGTGAGTGTGTGAGTGTGTGAGTGTGTGAGTGTGTGAGTGTGTGAGTGTGTGAGTGTGTGAGTGTGTGAGTGTGTGAGTGTGTGAGTGTGTGAGTGTGTGAGTGTGTGAGTGTGTGAGTGTGTGAGTGTGTGAGTGTGTGAGTGTGTGAGTGTGTGAGTGTGTGAGTGTGTGAGTGTGTGAGTGTGTGAGTGTGTGAGTGTGTGAGTGTGTGAGTGTGTGAGTGTGTGAGTGTGTGAGTGTGTGAGTGTGTGAGTGTGTGAGTGTGTGAGTGTGTGAGTGTGTGAGTGTGTGAGTGTGTGAGTGTGTGAGTGTGTGAGTGTGTGAGTGTGTGAGTGTGTGAGTGTGTGAGTGTGTGAGTGTGTGAGTGTGTGAGTGTGTGAGTGTGTGAGTGTGTGAGTGTGTGAGTGTGTGAGTGTGTGAGTGTGTGAGTGTGTGAGTGTATGAGTGTGTGAGTGTGTGAGTGTGTGAGTGTGTGAGTGTGACTAAATTCTCACCATGAAGGGTCCCCACTCCTCCAGAAGAGCAGAGAGACCAGAGCATCCGGGTCCACCAGTCAGCCACAGCAGGACGGGATCAGTAGCCGGGTTGTTCTGCGATTCCACAAACCTTAAAATGAAGATTAATACTGTAAAATTGCTTTTTTAAAAGTTGAAATTCATTTTCATTACTGCGTTTTGATCTTCAGACTGATAATTCACTTCTGATAAGAAGGACTAGTGCAATTGAAAGGGAAAGATGCCTTGTACTTTGATTTTAAAGGTCTAGGAAGCCCATTATAATAATAGAAAAATAATAATAGAAAATAATAAAAATAGAAAAAGCGACTTTCCTTCCACAGCTTCCGATTTGGTACGGGTTTGAATCACGGGTCTTTTAACAAAAACTTGTGTTTCCCTGCCTAAACGGCGTTTTTTAAACTGGGTGTAAACAACGGGCAAATAATGCGATAGATCCTAAACTTGACTTTACCGTTAAACAGCGGACAGTTTACGTGTAAGAGCTATAATTTTCACCCCGAGGCGTGAAAACGGACAAGGTAAGCCAATGAACTAAAATTTGAGTTTTAAATGTAAACAGCGAGCAGGTTACAGGTTTGAGAACCGTTTTTGCTTTACTGTTAAACAGCGGGCGTTAGAGCTTCATATATAAAATTACTTTATAAAAGCTTAAATTTGGGATTTAACTAAAAGCGCGCCAGTTACGCGTTAAAATCGAAGATTCGCGCGACACGCGTAAACACCGGTCATGATCTAAAAATAGAACAATAAGTTGTTATTTTGCCGTAAAAACATTAAAATTCATTTTTTAACTTAAAGTTTTATGAAATTTAAAACATAAAAACAGTTCCATATGAAATTTTCACTTACCAGTAGTGCAGATGGTGGTTCTGGGTCTTTCCGACAGTGTAGTATCCGGAATACTGCTTGAAGTTCGCTGGGGGCTGGCCAGGAAGATTCACGATTTCAATGGCATTTCTGAAAAGTTAGAGCTTAATTTAAAATTTTGAAATTTCGGCGTTTCCAACATTAAAATGTTGAAATACTTACCCGAGACCGAGGAGGGCCAGAAGGACTAAAGTGCAACGACCCGCTGCCATGGCTGAAAGCGGAATAAGCTACGATAAGAACCAGGACGGCTAAGGACGTCAGCGGATGCTGCAAGATAAGTGGAATTGCACCATTGGTGATAAGGAATGGCCGCAGATCGCCGCCGGCGAGAGCCTCGCGCCGAAGGGCAGACGGTCCAACTGGACCCAGGGAGTAGTTGGGAAATGCACTTTTTGGACTTTTTGTATCCGGAGCTGAATCTCTAGACAAATTCGAAAACGACCTTGTGGCAGCAGACGTATAATACTCAGTCATAGGAAATGATTTAGAAAAAAGCCGCGTTTCTGCAGAAGCTTTTTTTAGCCACAAAAAGCGAATTGTCTGTTGGACGCTTTTTTGACATTCCGCATGAAAATTAGTATTCAGATGTCACTTTTGCGCCATTCTCTACCTCTCCTAATCACGCACACTCTTTCGTGTTCTGCATCTGACTCCATTTATTACCTACGCCATTCGTTGCGGGACCATATACAGATCACCATATAAAACTGGCCTAGGCTGTAAAACTGACAGAGGTTCAATCCTGGGCGGGCCGTATTTTTTTGCTATCTTGGAATTAAAGGGGCATTAAGCTTTTAATTTCACTTTTGTATGGATACGGTCTGAAATTATGCAAATAAGCTTTGCTAAATTGTCTCGCTCCCTCCCCATTTCCACATGTTTCTCATGCAATTAGAATAAAATTAGGTTTATTAGCATGCTTTGTAAAAGCCGGACACGCAGGGCGTACAGCCCGTCTACAGAATTTAAAAAATTCTAAAAAAAAAAATTCTCTAATTAAAAAAAATTGACCTTAGCCGCGGCCCAGGCCGGGCCGAGATTTTGGGAAAGCGGACCGGCCCGCGGTCAGCTCCTGAGCCATCCTTGCTCTGCGCCCTCCTAATCACGCACACTCTCTCGTGTTCTGCAGCTGGCTCCGTTTATGATCTACGCCTTTTGTTGTAGGGCCATGTATAAACGGCATAAACTACTTCGGTTAGCCAAACTGTCGTCCAACTGACGAAGCCGCGTCGTACGTTCAATGAAATGAATGAACTTTTTGAATCCAGAGCGGAACCTATATACTTTTACAAAAACCTGAAGCTCTATAATTTTCAAATTGGGGAACGTTTAGTAAACTCCAGCTAAAGAAATTAACAAAAACATTGAATGGGAAAGGAGATAGAGACAAAAAAATTCCGAAAGCGAACTCTTCGCTTCTTTTCTCCAGAACGTCACAAGTTTACCCATGGATTTAGCCTCTGACTCGATTTCTGGCACTTTGAGTAAACAGTCTCTTCCTCTAATAATAACGGAATATTAGAGAGAGGCTGAGAGAGAGAGAGAGAGAGAGAGAGAGAGAGAGAGAAAGACAAAGAGAGCGATGTAATCACCTCAATCAAATAAAATCGACCATAAATTTCTGCAAAAATCATCTGCAGTTTCTGGAAATGCGGATGTAGAAATAACTTTCAATGACACGGTTATCTGACTTTCTGGGTAAAATCTGTGTGATCAACAGAATTTTCTGTGCTTATCAGCTGCAAACTCCGGCCGACTACGAATCGGTTATGTCATTGGCGGCCCGAATTCAACGAAACTTGAGATAGCAAAGTGTCTGCAGGGGCCACGTGGTTACTGAAAGGCAAGGAGCCAAAACAGAATTGAGATGACTAAAAATGAAAGAAGCCCCCCCCCCTCTCTCTCTTTCTCTCTCTCTCTCTCTCTCTAAAAACATGAGCAATCTCATTTAATTCATAAACAGGCTTTATCCTAATATTCGCTCCTAGCTTCCTTGTACTCGTCCATCTTGTCCGCCCAGTCCAACGGCTTCTTCAGGTCAATCTTCGAAGACTCGGCGATTTCCACCAACATCGAACGAATTTTCCTTAAAGGGAGCATTATGTCGTGTTTTTACTCACTGACTCACACTCACACACTCACACACTCACACACTCACACACTCACACACTCACACACTCACACACTCACACACTCACACACTCACACACTCACACACTCACACACTCACACACTCACACACTCACACACTCACACACTCACACACTCACACACTCACACACTCACACACTCACACACTCACACACTCACACACTCACACACTCACACACTCACACACTCACACACTCACACACTCACACACTCACACACTCACACACTCACACACTCACACACTCACACACTCACACACTCACACACTCACACACTCACACACTCACACACTCACACACTCACTATTAGAAACTCACTTGTAATCAGGATCCTCCTCAAATCCCAGCTGACCCACGTAAGCTACAACATCTCCCAGTTTCAGAAGAATGGGGACTTGGTGGAGGGACCACCTCTTGTCGTCTGAAACAGAGTTTTTAAATACTCAATGTATTGAATTTTACATTCTATTTTCACAAAGGCCTGCTTCATGCGGAAGATGGTTTCAAACTGGTGCTTCGGGTGGTAACACCTCCAGGGGTTGCCTCTTTCCTCGTCGAAGGCGCAGAACATCTGAACATTTCTCTCAGCCTCAGTCCCAGTCTCTCTCTCTTTCTCTCTCTCTATCTCTCTCTCCCTTTCTCTCTCTCCCTTTCTCTCTCTCCCTTTCTCTCTGTCCCTCTCTCTAACTCACCACATAAACCCAAGACTCCAGATCATCCTTGCGCGACTGCTCAATTCCCAGCATTGCAGCAATCGACATGTACCTAGCCGTTCCAGCCAAAGGCACTCCCCTCTTCATCTGCGCATGTCTTCCCGTCTCTTTGTCTTTGAATCTCTTAGCGATTCCAAAGTCCAACAAAAACAACGTATTCTCCTTGCCTTCTGATCCAACACACAGATTCTGCAGCTTCATGTCCCTGAAACATGATTTCTTTTTTTTTTGAACCGATTTCTCTTCAAATTCTTCAAAATTCACCTATGAAGCCATCCGATCGCATGAAGCTGCTCCAGCGCTTCCAAAGACTGAAGCGTAATCTGCATAGCAGTTGAGTGACTGAACTCGTCGGGACAGAAGAGGTACTTGCGGAGGTCCCAAACGGAGGGACCGACCAGGTTCAGAACGATGAAGTTGAGTTTGTTCGATTGGCCTTGGTCCAACAGATCGGGGAAATGAGAATTGTGGTCGGGAGGAACTTCGGTCAAATCGGAGAGGAGGTCGATTTCGATTTTGAGGCTGGGGTTAGCCTCTTTGAGTTCGATCTTCAGGGCGTAAGGCTTCTGGTTTTGTTCGGTTTTGTAGACAGCACCACTTCCACCCTCGCCCAGAAGAGCTCCGATTTTCCATCTGAAATTGAGTTGAGACAGAGACAGAGACAGAGACAGAGACAGAGACAGAGACAGAGACAGAGACAGAGACAGAGACAGAGACAGAGACAGAGACAGAGACAGAGACAGAGACAGAGACAGAGACAGAGACAGAGACAGAGACAGAGACAGAGACAGAGACAGAGACAGAGACAGAGACAGAGACAGAGACAGAGACAGAGACAGAGACGGAGACGGAGACAGAGACAGAGACAGAGACAGAGACAGAGACAGAGACAGAGACAGAGACAGAGACAGAGACAGAGACAGAGACAGAGACAGAGACAGAGACAGAGACAGAGACAGAGACAGAGACAGAGACAGAGACAGAGACAGAGACAGAGACAGAGACAGAGACAGAGACAGAGACAGAGACAGAGACAGAGACAGAGACAGAGACAGAGACAGAGACAGAGACAGAGACAGAGACAGAGACAGAGACAGAGACAGAGACAGAGACAGAGACAGAGACAGAGACAGAGACAGAGACAGAGACAGAGACAGAGACAGAGACAGAGACAGAGACAGAGACAGAGACAGAGACAGAGACAGAGACGGAGACGGAGACGGAGACAGAGACAGAGACAGAGACAGAGACAGAGACAGAGACAGAGACAGAGACAGAGACAGAGACAGAGACAGAGACAGAGACAGAGACAGAGACAGAGACAGAGACAGAGACAGAGACAGAGACAGAGACAGAGACAGAGACAGAGACAGAGACAGAGACAGAGACAGAGACAGAGACAGAGACAGAGACAGAGACAGAGACAGAGACAGAGACAGAGACAGAGACAGAGACAGAGACAGAGACAGAGACAGAGACAGAGACAGAGACAGAGACAGAGACAGAGACAGAGACAGAGACAGAGACAGAGACAGAGACAGAGACAGAGACAGAGACAGAGACAGAGACGGAGACGGAGACAGAGACAGAGACAGAGACAGAGACAGAGACAGAGACAGAGACAGAGACAGAGACAGAGACAGAGACAGAGACAGAGACAGAGACAGAGACAGAGACAGAGACAGAGACAGAGACAGAGACAGAGACAGAGACAGAGACAGAGACAGAGACAGAGACAGAGACAGAGACAGAGACAGAGACAGAGACAGAGACAGAGACAGAGACAGAGACAGAGACAGAGACAGAGACAGAGACAGAGACAGAGACAGAGACAGAGACAGAGACAGAGACAGAGACAGAGACAGAGACAGAGACAGAGACAGAGACAGAGACAGAGACAGAGACAGAGACAGAGACAGAGACAGAGACAGAGACAGAGACAGAGACAGAGACAGAGACAGAGACAGAGACAGAGACAGAGACAGAGACAGAGACAGAGACGGAGACGGAGACAGAGACAGAGACAGAGACAGAGACAGAGACAGAGACAGAGACAGAGACAGAGACAGAGACAGAGACAGAGACAGAGACAGAGACAGAGACAGAGACAGAGACAGAGACAGAGACAGAGACAGAGACAGAGACAGAGACAGAGACAGAGACAGAGACAGAGACAGAGACAGAGACAGAGACAGAGACAGAGACAGAGACAGAGACAGAGACAGAGACAGAGACAGAGACAGAGACAGAGACAGAGACAGAGACAGAGACAGAGACAGAGACAGAGACAGAGACAGAGACAGAGACAGAGACAGAGACAGAGACAGAGACAGAGACAGAGACAGAGACAGAGACAGAGACGGAGACGGAGACAGAGACAGAGACAGAGACAGAGACAGAGACAGAGACAGAGACAGAGACAGAGACAGAGACAGAGACAGAGACAGAGACAGAGACAGAGACAGAGACAGAGACAGAGACAGAGACAGAGACAGAGACAGAGACAGAGACAGAGACAGAGACAGAGACAGAGACAGAGACAGAGACAGAGACAGAGACAGAGACAGAGACAGAGACAGAGACAGAGACAGAGACAGAGACAGAGACAGAGACAGAGACAGAGACAGAGACAGAGACAGAGACAGAGACAGAGACAGAGACAGAGACAGAGACAGAGACAGAGACAGAGACAGAGACAGAGACAGAGACAGAGACAGAGACAGAGACAGAGACGGAGACGGAGACAGAGACAGAGACAGAGACAGAGACAGAGACAGAGACAGAGACAGAGACAGAGACAGAGACAGAGACAGAGACAGAGACAGAGACAGAGACAGAGACAGAGACAGAGACAGAGACAGAGACAGAGACAGAGACAGAGACAGAGACAGAGACAGAGACAGAGACAGAGACAGAGACAGAGACAGAGACAGAGACAGAGACAGAGACAGAGACAGAGACAGAGACAGAGACAGAGACAGAGACAGAGACAGAGACAGAGACAGAGACAGAGACAGAGACAGAGACAGAGACAGAGACAGAGACAGAGACAGAGACAGAGACAGAGACAGAGACAGAGACAGAGACAGAGACAGAGACAGAGACAGAGACATAGACAGAGACAGAGACAGAGACAGAGACAGAGACAGAGACAGAGACAGAGACAGAGACAGAGACAGAGACAGAGACAGAGACAGAGACAGAGACAGAGACAGAGACAGAGACAGAGACAGAGACAGAGACAGAGACAGAGACAGAGACAGAGACAGAGACAGAGACAGAGACAGAGACAGAGACAGAGACAGAGACAGAGACAGAGACAGAGACAGAGACAGAGACAGAGACAGAGACAGAGACAGAGACAGAGACAGAGACAGAGACAGAGACAGAGACAGAGACAGAGACAGAGACAGAGACAGAGACAGAGACAGAGACAGAGACAGAGACAGAGACCGAGACAGAGACAGAGACAGAGACAGAGACAGAGACAGAGACAGAGACAGAGACAGAGACAGAGACAGAGACAGAGACAGAGACAGAGACAGAGACAGAGACAGAGACAGAGACAGAGACAGAGACAGAGACAGAGACAGAGACAGAGACAGAGACAGAGACAGAGACAGAGACAGAGACAGAGACAGAGACAGAGACAGAGACAGAGACAGAGACAGAGACAGAGACCGAGACAGAGACAGAGACAGAGACAGAGACAGAGACAGAGACAGAGACAGAGACAGAGACAGAGACAGAGACAGAGACAGAGACAGAGACGGAGACGGAGACAGAGACAGAGACAGAGACAGAGACAGAGACAGAGACAGAGACAGAGACAGAGACAGAGACAGAGACAGAGACAGAGACAGAGACAGAGACAGAGACAGAGACAGAGACAGAGACAGAGACAGAGACAGAGACAGAGACAGAGACAGAGACAGAGACAGAGACAGAGACAGAGACAGAGACAGAGACAGAGACAGAGACAGAGACAGAGACAGAGACAGAGACAGAGACAGAGACAGAGACAGAGACAGAGACAGAGACAGAGACAGAGACAGAGACAGAGACAGAGACAGAGACAGAGACAGAGACAGAGACAGAGACAGAGACAGAGACAGAGACAGAGACAGAGACAGAGACAGAGACAGAGACAGAGACAGAGACAGAGACAGAGACAGAGACAGAGACAGAGACAGAGACCGAGACAGAGACAGAGACAGAGACAGAGACAGAGACAGAGACAGAGACAGAGACAGAGACAGAGACAGAGACAGAGACAGAGACAGAGACAGAGACAGAGACAGAGACGGAGACAGAGACAGAGACAGAGACAGAGACAGAGACAGAGACAGAGACAGAGACAGAGAAAAACTCACTGGTATCTCCCTCCCTGCAAAATGTCTCCTTCCTTGGGCCGAAACAGAGGCTTCGAAGGTCCAACTCCAACCCTCGGACCACCCATAAAGTCGCCGGTCTTCTCCTGGTGGCCTCTCTGAGGCATGGGTTCTCTCGACTTGGATCGTCTTCTTTGAAAGGGAGCTCCATGGATCCTTTGGTGATTGGGATTCCTAGAAGGCATCGGAATAGCCGCACATGGGAGAGAGGAGTTTGGAAAGTGAAGATGAATGGGTATAATAACGGCAATTTGAAAATGAAAATTAGACTACGCATTATATATTTAACTAAATTTGAATATGTTCGTTAATATGTTCGTTAGGCCTTCATTCTCTCATTTCATTCCTTCTTCCCTCTCCGGCACGCCTTTTCTCTTCTCTTCGAATCATTGATAACAGCCGACGTTAGCTGAACTACTCTGTATAGCTGCGGCCAAATTGGAGTCCTGCCAAAAACAGCGTTAATGCAGCATTCGTGCGATACGCAAGCGAAAAGACCGTGTAAAAAGCGGAGACACAGAGAAAAAAACGGTTTTTTGTCGATTTTCGTTTGGCGATCGCTATATCTCCCTGTCCCTCATTGTTTGGCGTTTTTTTATGTACCAAAACGCACGGATTTCTTCAGAACGTTAATTGTAGTTTGCTAACGCGTGGGCGTTGTAGTTTGAGCAGACATTGCTAAAATTTTTCAGCCTGCCTGACCAGGTGACCTACTTTTGACCCGCCCTCATTATCTTCCTTTTTGTCATATTCTCCTGGCAATTTCACAATCACCTTATCAATTTCGAAGCACAGCTTTTATTTTCTTTTCCTTTTCGAAATAACTTGCTTTTGAACACATATATCGATTGATTCCTGAAATTTCAATGCATTTCTTATCCCCCTTCACCACTTTTCTTCATTTTTCTGTAAATTTTATAGTTTTCAATAAAAAATAAGCCAACAATAGAGGAATTTTGCTTAGAAGGGATTTGTAGTTTGCACGCGCGCGAGCTCTGCAGTTGACCCCGCGGTGACCTACTTTCTCTCGACAGCCCTCGCTCGCCGCTGCCCTCCGCATTTTCCATCCCGCTTATCATATTTTCTTCATTCTTTTTTATTTTTTCGTTTAAAATTAAATTTTTTCTTCAACTCTTCTGTTTTCAAACATTTTTTGCAGTATTAAAATTCATCTAAAGTTGACCGCGCGTTCCTCAGTTGACCGCGCATTCCTCGCCCGTGCGGCGGTCAGCTCACAGCTCTCACCGAAATGCTGCCCAGTAACCGAAGAGACGCCCCCTCATCGCCAAGACCGCCACCCTGTGCCAACTACGTACGCTTCTGAACGAGATCAAGGAGCTCAAGGAGTCGCTGCCTTCCGTAATAGCCGAGCAACTACGTCGCCAGGAGAACTCGCGAAAGGTGGTGCTAACCGGATTCCGGGAGGGCACCACCATTGATCAGGTGCGTCAGCTCTTTTCATTGGTTGGGGTCTCTCCCGATGCCGTCAGCCCCCTGTTCCCCCTAGGGAAACCTGATGATAGGGGTCGTCATCGTCACCATTTTGTCGAAATCTCACCGAAATCACCGAATTGGAATCGTGTCAATAAATTAGAATGTTCATGTTATGCTCTGTTTATATGGGAAAGGCGTAGTCTAATCATGGTCGGCACATCATGCTATAGCTGTCGCCAAATTGGAATCATGCCAATTAATTTAGAATGTTCCAGTGATCCTCTGTTGGCATTGAAGTTCGCAGTCTAATCAGTAAACGACAGAGCATGATTTACACATTTCCGCAATTAGCATAATATTTCAGTTTGGCGACAGCTAAACGTTACTACACCATAATATTCGGCTACAAAAGAGGCGTGGTTTTTTGGCCGAAGCAGGATTTGCGAGGAGTATAGATTAGTAAGCAAGTCAATGTAGTTAAGGTGGTTAATGTAATTAAGGTAAGTAATGTTGGTATGGTAGTTAAGGTATGTAAAGCAATCAAGCTTTGCTTGGTCACTACGATTGGTAAATGTTAACATGACACGTTGAGGCCTTAGTAAGTGAAACATTAACAAACCATAAGTTTAGGTCTTACTTCATCCGACCTTGACCTAAACTAACCGTTCATTTTAGTGCAAGTTTATTTTAGTCTTCGCCATCTCCAACAAGGTGGACAAAGTGGAGCCGTTTGAGAAGAAGCACGAAAAGGCTGCTGTGTACATTCGCATGAACCTCAACGCGATTCTGGATATTGGAGACATTGTAAGCGACTTCTGAAGCTTCCATGACAATTCCACCTAGATGAAGAATATCGATTGGATGTCAGCCCAGATGAGGGAGACTCAGGGCGTGGATGAGATGGAGGAGATTCAGGACTCTCTCTCCCTCTCCCTCTGTCTCCTCAACGTCCAGGACTCTCTCAAAACCATCAAAACTCTCGCTTCCAACCTCTTCGACCTCAACCCCCGTTGGCCAGCTCTTTGAGGATACTGTAACCCTCATTTGCTATGTGGAGTCGGAGCTTGTCAAGCAGTTCCCCGACGTGCTGAAGGAGGCTGTGAGCACGGCTTCCACCGTCTCCACCTCCCTCGTCTCCTGTGGCTCCTTCTGTGGTAATCTTCAGAAGACTTCGGATGTCGCTACGGCTTCCACTCAGCCTTCTCGTCTCATTCGGTAGGATTCAGTTTTCTTCAAGAAAAATACTCTTTTCAGCATCGATTCCTGGCCTTCGGCCTCTTTCCAATCGGCTTCTATCATCACGGAGGCTTCGATCTACTTCGGCACCAAGAGTCCTTTGAATGAGTCAGAGGAACTTCTGGCGACTGGGTCTCAGGGTAAGCTTTTGCTATTTTCAATTTGAAATTGTAAAATTTCAGATTCTCTTGTTTCTGTCTCCGAGTAGAAGTATTGCAGCCAAAAAAAAAAACACACTTCTCGAAGAAAGAATTCAAAAGTTTCGGCGAAGAAGTGTTTTTGATTAGTTCGTCCGTGTCTCTTTTCGTCACCAGTGTATTTAAAAATAAAGAAAAAAATGTGTATTGTGTATATGTATTTTGCTTTTTATTGGGTTTTACATTAAGACGCTATCTCTGTAAGACTCGAGCAAGGGCCATATGTATAGGCACTGTCATAACTTTTAAAAATGCTTCGTTTGGGCTGAAATTTTTTGTACAACCTTCTTTTGGCCTAAAAACCTTAACCTGAAACTGTCGGTCCAAAAAAAAGTTTTTGCCCCGGGTTACGGTGCTGTAAAAATTTCAACGTTAACGAAATTTCAATTTAAAAACACCAATTTGTAGCAAATTGAATGTCCAAAAACTTTAACTTACTAACTAAGACTTACTACGATTTCTTATGTAGAAAAAAAACAATCCACAAAAACCGTCCAAAAAACAGGTTTTTTGCGATTTTGACCACTAGTCAAAATTTCGCGCAGAAAAGTTATATATACCATTGAATTCTACGCATAATTTGGCGTCGAATAAATTTTAAATATGGGAAATATCGACGACAATTTTTGTTAAAAACCCCCTTGAATGTGAAAAAATGGCCAAAAACGGCCTAAAAAAGCGCAAAATTTGGATTTTTCGGTCTCTGCGTTTCAATGTTTCAGTGGCAATTTATGAATTTGATGCATGATTTCTGTAAATGGGCATTCCTGGGTCAATTTTCTAATTAATTTTTTTCTAATTTCCAAACGACATTTCAAAAAGTTCGCAACAAATTCTGCTTTTCAAACAAATCAAAAAATTCATTCGCGTTTAATTTTCTTTAGCTAATTAGGCCACTGAAACAGGGGCACTGAAACAAGGGCGACTGACAGAAAGTCAGGTTTCAATCAAAAATTGTTGTATATGTTTAAATTGTTCTGCTTTTTTCAAATTTAAAAAACTCACGATTCGTAGATTATTCAAAAAGATTCCTTTCAGTTGACTGAGAACTACTTCCCAATCATCAACGTACTCCTCTTCGTTGAAGCATAAAGACGTGTCGATCCTGCCCTAAAATCGAATTTTTAAAAACTTTATGAAACTTAAGATTTTACCTTATAACAGTTGATGTGCAGTTCCACTTCGTCCAATCCTTTGATTTTCAATTGATGTCCATGTTATTCCACGAAGGCGTCAATCTGTTTTGAAACCTGGCGAAATTGGAGAAAAGCCTTTAGGGTGGTCTGAAAAAGCCATTTTGAGCTGAAAATTATTTAAAAAAAAAAGCTCACCTTTCTGAGAATGTCTAATTTTATGTGAGTTGGCAGGGTCAGGAGTTCATTATTCTGGGACATGTCGCGGGGTGACACCGGCGGGAATGTCGCAGGGGTAATGGGCTCGCGGTGCCATTAGAATAGGAGAGCCGTGAGAGGTCGGCTACGTCATGCCGATGGCTGTTTTCTTTATTTAGAAGAGACTCCTGGGAAACTATGCGAATGAAAGAGACACAGCAGAGAGACAGAGAAACAGAGAGACACAGATACAGAGAGACGCAGAGAAAATCACACTCACACATTCAGCCAACCGCCCGTTAGTTAGTTAGTAAGCAAAATTATGTTAACATTGTTTGATGAAATTTGGGTAATTTTGCGGGTTTTCCGGCGTGGACGCGGGTCGGACGCTGCAGGGACGCCAGCGTCCGCGTCCACCTAGGACGCTAGCATGACACACACCGGCGTCTCCTGACAGCCGCTATCCCAGGGTTGGACCAAGAATAACGTCAAAGTGACTTCAGAAGACGTGAAACACGGACTTCTTCCACTTTCTCTAGTTTTGTTGCCCTTCCCTAAGGAAAGGCTTTCCAAAATTTCAACAACCTCTACATTCGCAGGGTCGGAAGTATTTAGTACCTCAAACTTGGGTAATTAAACCGACTACTGCGGTCTCCACCGCGTTATATCGCTAGAGAGACACCATGCCGACATGGTAGGGGCAGGGCAGTCCGCCGACCGAGAGACGCAGAGAAGCGAGACAGTTCTCCAGCTAGGCCCAAAATTTCGCGTTTTTATCGATTTTTCCTACAGTTACCACCAAAATTGAAGACAAAAGAGGCTGGGAACGATGTCTAGGACCTTGAAAAGCAAAAAGCTTACGGCACCCAGGATTCCCAAGCCGTCTCCGATCCAAGTACTAACTGGGCCCAACGTTGCTTGACTTGCCAGATCGGACGGGATGGCGTAGTTTCAACGTGGTATGGTCGTAAGCGATGCTGTACGGGTGCCCACCAGTGACATATCACTGGAAACGACACGTATAGTGTCGAAAAATTGCACACACTGCATCGAAACCTTGTCATTTTCACATATTTCCAAGTTTCCCCAGGTTATTTGATGAAATTTGGGTAATTTTGCGGGTTTTCCGGCGTGGACGCGGGTCGGACGCTGCAGGGACGCCAGCGTCCGCGTCCACCTAGGACGCTAGCATGACACACACCGGCGTCTCCTGACAGCCGCTATCCCAGGGTTGGACCAAGAATAACGTCAAAGTGACTTCAGAAGACGTGAAACACGGACTTCTTCCACTTTCTCTAGTTTTGTTGCCCTTCCCTAAGGAAAGGCTTTCCAAAATTTCAACAACCTCTACATTCGCAGGGTCGGAAGTATTTAGTACCTCAAACTTGGGTAATTAAACCGACTACTGCGGTCTCCACCGCGTTATATCGCTAGAGAGACACCATGCCGACATGGTAGGGGCAGGGCAGTCCGCCGACCGAGAGACGCAGAGAAGCGAGACAGTTCTCCAGCTAGGCCCAAAATTTCGCGTTTTTATCGATTTTTCCTACAGTTACCACCAAAATTGAAGACAAAAGAGGCTGGGAACGATGTCTAGGACCTTGAAAAGCAAAAAGCTTACGGCACCTAGGATTCCCAAGCCGTCTCCGATCCAAGTACTAACTGGGCCCAACGTTGCTTGACTTGCCAGATCGGACGGGATGGCGTAGTTTCAACGTGGTATGGTCGTAAGCGATGCTGTACGGGTGCCCACCAGTGACATATCACTGGAAACGACACGTATAGTGTCGAAAAATTGCACACACTGCATCGAAACCTTGTCATTTTCACATATTTCCAAGTTTCCCCAGGTTATTTGATGAAATTTGGGTAATTTTGCGGGTTTTCCGGCGTGGACGCGGGTCGGACGCTGCAGGGACGCCAGCGTCCGCGTCCACCTAGGACGCTAGCATGACACACACCGGCGTCTCCTGACAGCCGCTATCCCAGGGTTGGACCAAGAATAACGTCAAAGTGACTTCAGAAGACGTGAAACACGGACTTCTTCCACTTTCTCTAGTTTTGTTGCCCTTCCCTAAGGAAAGGCTTTCCAAAATTTCAACAACCTCTACATTCGCAGGGTCGGAAGTATTTAGTACCTCAAACTTGGGTAATTAAACCGACTACTGCGGTCTCCACCGCGTTATATCGCTAGAGAGACACCATGCCGACATGGTAGGGGCAGGGCAGTCCGCCGACCGAGAGACGCAGAGAAGCGAGACAGTTCTCCAGCTAGGCCCAAAATTTCGCGTTTTTATCGATTTTTCCTACAGTTACCACCAAAATTGAAGACAAAAGAGGCTGGGAACGATGTCTAGGACCTTGAAAAGCAAAAAGCTTACGGCACCCAGGATTCCCAAGCCGTCTCCGATCCAAGTACTAACTGGGCCCAACGTTGCTTGACTTGCCAGATCGGACGGGATGGCGTAGTTTCAACGTGGTATGGTCGTAAGCGATGCTGTAAGGGTGCCCACCAGTGACATATCACTGGAAACGACACGTATAGTGTCGAAAAATTGCACACACTGCATCGAAACCTTGTCATTTTCACATATTTCCAAGTTTCCCCAGGTTATTTGATGAAATTTGGGTAATTTTGCGGGTTTTCCGGCGTGGACGCGGGTCGGACGCTGCAGGGACGCCAGCGTCCGCGTCCACCTAGGACGCTAGCATGACACACACCGGCGTCTCCTGACAGCCGCTATCCCAGGGTTGGACCAAGAATAACGTCAAAGTGACTTCAGAAGACGTGAAACACGGACTTCTTCCACTTTCTCTAGTTTTGTTGCCCTTCCCTAAGGAAAGGCTTTCCAAAATTTCAACAACCTCTACATTCGCAGGGTCGGAAGTATTTAGTACCTCAAACTTGGGTAATTAAACCGACTACTGCGGTCTCCACCGCGTTATATCGCTAGAGAGACACCATGCCGACATGGTAGGGGCAGGGCAGTCCGCCGACCGAGAGACGCAGAGAAGCGAGACAGTTCTCCAGCTAGGCCCAAAATTTCGCGTTTTTATCGATTTTTCCTACAGTTACCACCAAAATTGAAGACAAAAGAGGCTGGGAACGATGTCTAGGACCTTGAAAAGCAAAAAGCTTACGGCACCCAGGATTCCCAAGCCGTCTCCGATCCAAGTACTAACTGGGCCCAACGTTGCTTGACTTGCCAGATCGGACGGGATGGCGTAGTTTCAACGTGGTATGGTCGTAAGCGATGCTGTAAGGGTGCCCACCAGTGACATATCACTGGAAACGACACGTATAGTGTCGAAAAATTGCACACACTGCATCGAAACCTTGTCATTTTCACATATTTCCAAGTTTCCCCAGGTTATTTGATGAAATTTGGGTAATTTTGCGGGTTTTCCGGCGTGGACGCGGGTCGGACGCTGCAGGGACGCCAGCGTCCGCGTCCACCTAGGACGCTAGCATGACACACACCGGCGTCTCCTGACAGCCGCTATCCCAGGGTTGGACCAAGAATAACGTCAAAGTGACTTCAGAAGACGTGAAACACGGACTTCTTCCACTTTCTCTAGTTTTGTTGCCCTTCCCTAAGGAAAGGCTTTCCAAAATTTCAACAACCTCTACATTCGCAGGGTCGGAAGTATTTAGTACCTCAAACTTGGGTAATTAAACCGACTACTGCGGTCTCCACCGCGTTATATCGCTAGAGAGACACCATGCCGACATGGTAGGGGCAGGGCAGTCCGCCGACCGAGAGACGCAGAGAAGCGAGACAGTTCTCCAGCTAGGCCCAAAATTTCGCGTTTTTATCGATTTTTCCTACAGTTACCACCAAAATTGAAGACAAAAGAGGCTGGGAACGATGTCTAGGACCTTGAAAAGCAAAAAGCTTACGGCACCCAGGATTCCCAAGCCGTCTCCGATCCAAGTACTAACTGGGCCCAACGTTGCTTGACTTGCCAGATCGGACGGGATGGCGTAGTTTCAACGTGGTATGGTCGTAAGCGATGCTGTAAGGGTGCCCACCAGTGACATATCACTGGAAACGACACGTGAAGTGTCGAAAAATTGCACACACTGCATCGAAACCTTGTCATTTTCACATATTTCCAAGTTTCCCCAGGTTATTTGATGAAATTTGGGTAATTTTGCGGGTTTTCCGGCGTGGACGCGGGTCGGACGCTGCAGGGACGCCAGCGTCCGCGTCCACCTAGGACGCTAGCATGACACACACCGGCGTCTCCTGACAGCCGCTATCCCAGGGTTGGACCAAGAATAACGTCAAAGTGACTTCAGAAGACGTGAAACACGGACTTCTTCCACTTTCTCTAGTTTTGTTGCCCTTCCCTAAGGAAAGGCTTTCCAAAATTTCAACAACCTCTACATTCGCAGGGTCGGAAGTATTTAGTACCTCAAACTTGGGTAATTAAACCGACTACTGCGGTCTCCACCGCGTTATATCGCTAGAGAGACACCATGCCGACATGGTAGGGGCAGGGCAGTCCGCCGACCGAGAGACGCAGAGAAGCGAGACAGTTCTCCAGCTAGGCCCAAAATTTCGCGTTTTTATCGATTTTTCCTACAGTTACCACCAAAATTGAAGACAAAAGAGGCTGGGAACGATGTCTAGGACCTTGAAAAGCAAAAAGCTTACGGCACCCAGGATTCCCAAGCCGTCTCCGATCCAAGTACTAACTGGGCCCAACGTTGCTTGACTTGCCAGATCGGACGGGATGGCGTAGTTTCAACGTGGTATGGTCGTAAGCGATGCTGTAAGGGTGCCCACCAGTGACATATCACTGGAAACGACACGTATAGTGTCGAAAAATTGCACACACTGCATCGAAACCTTGTCATTTTCACATATTTCCAAGTTTCCCCAGGTTATTTGATGAAATTTGGGTAATTTTGCGGGTTTTCCGGCGTGGACGCGGGTCGGACGCTGCAGGGACGCCAGCGTCCGCGTCCACCTAGGACGCTAGCATGACACACACCGGCGTCTCCTGACAGCCGCTATCCCAGGGTTGGACCAAGAATAACGTCAAAGTGACTTCAGAAGACGTGAAACACGGACTTCTTCCACTTTCTCTAGTTTTGTTGCCCTTCCCTAAGGAAAGGCTTTCCAAAATTTCAACAACCTCTACATTCGCAGGGTCGGAAGTATTTAGTACCTCAAACTTGGGTAATTAAACCGACTACTGCGGTCTCCACCGCGTTATATCGCTAGAGAGACACCATGCCGACATGGTAGGGGCAGGGCAGTCCGCCGACCGAGAGACGCAGAGAAGCGAGACAGTTCTCCAGCTAGGCCCAAAATTTCGCGTTTTTATCGATTTTTCCTACAGTTACCACCAAAATTGAAGACAAAAGAGGCTGGGAACGATGTCTAGGACCTTGAAAAGCAAAAAGCTTACGGCACCCAGGATTCCCAAGCCGTCTCCGATCCAAGTACTAACTGGGCCCAACGTTGCTTGACTTGCCAGATCGGACGGGATGGCGTAGTTTCAACGTGGTATGGTCGTAAGCGATGCTGTAAGGGTGCCCACCAGTGACATATCACTGGAAACGACACGTATAGTG
The DNA here is from genome assembly GCA_964057215.1 of Oscheius myriophilus. NCBI lineage: Eukaryota > Metazoa > Nematoda > Chromadorea > Rhabditida > Rhabditidae > Oscheius > Oscheius myriophilus. Next base: position 3,504,532 of record OZ059906.1, read on the forward strand.
TCGAAAAATTGCACACACTGCATCGAAACCTTGTCATTTTCACATATTTCCAAGTTTCCCCAGGTTATTTGATGAAATTTGGGTAATTTTGCGGGTTTTCCGGCGTGGACGCGGGTCGGACGCTGCAGGGACGCCAGCGTCCGCGTCCACCTAGGACGCTAGCATGACACACACCGGCGTCTCCTGACAGCCGCTATCCCAGGGTTGGACCAAGAATAACGTCAAAGTGACTTCAGAAGACGTGAAACACGGACTTCTTCCACTTTCTCTAGTTTTGTTGCCCTTCCCTAAGGAAAGGCTTTCCAAAATTTCAACAACCTCTACATTCGCAGGGTCGGAAGTATTTAGTACCTCAAACTTGGGTAATTAAACCGACTACTGCGGTCTCCACCGCGTTATATCGCTAGAGAGACACCATGCCGACATGGTAGGGGCAGGGCAGTCCGCCGACCGAGAGACGCAGAGAAGCGAGACAGTTCTCCAGCTAGGCCCAAAATTTCGCGTTTTTATCGATTTTTCCTACAGTTACCACCAAAATTGAAGACAAAAGAGGCTGGGAACGATGTCTAGGACCTTGAAAAGCAAAAAGCTTACGGCACCCAGGATTCCCAAGCCGTCTCCGATCCAAGTACTAACTGGGCCCAACGTTGCTTGACTTGCCAGATCGGACGGGATGGCGTAGTTTCAACGTGGTATGGTCGTAAGCGATGCTGTAAGGGTGCCCACCAGTGACATATCACTGGAAACGACACGTATAGTGTCGAAAAATTGCACACACTGCATCGAAACCTTGTCATTTTCACATATTTCCAAGTTTCCCCAGGTTATTTGATGAAATTTGGGTAATTTTGCGGGTTTTCCGGCGTGGACGCGGGTCGGACGCTGCAGGGACGCCAGCGTCCGCGTCCACCTAGGACGCTAGCATGACACACACCGGCGTCTCCTGACAGCCGCTATCCCAGGGTTGGACCAAGAATAACGTCAAAGTGACTTCAGAAGACGTGAAACACGGACTTCTTCCACTTTCTCTAGTTTTGTTGCCCTTCCCTAAGGAAAGGCTTTCCAAAATTTCAACAACCTCTACATTCGCAGGGTCGGAAGTATTTAGTACCTCAAACTTGGGTAATTAAACCGACTACTGCGGTCTCCACCGCGTTATATCGCTAGAGAGACACCATGCCGACATGGTAGGGGCAGGGCAGTCCGCCGACCGAGAGACGCAGAGAAGCGAGACAGTTCTCCAGCTAGGCCCAAAATTTCGCGTTTTTATCGATTTTTCCTACAGTTACCACCAAAATTGAAGACAAAAGAGGCTGGGAACGATGTCTAGGACCTTGAAAAGCAAAAAGCTTACGGCACCCAGGATTCCCAAGCCGTCTCCGATCCAAGTACTAACTGGGCCCAACGTTGCTTGACTTGCCAGATCGGACGGGATGGCGTAGTTTCAACGTGGTATGGTCGTAAGCGATGCTGTAAGGGTGCCCACCAGTGACATATCACTGGAAACGACACGTATAGTGTCGAAAAATTGCACACACTGCATCGAAACCTTGTCATTTTCACATATTTCCAAGTTTCCCCAGGTTATTTGATGAAATTTGGGTAATTTTGCGGGTTTTCCGGCGTGGACGCGGGTCGGACGCTGCAGGGACGCCAGCGTCCGCGTCCACCTAGGACGCTAGCATGACACACACCGGCGTCTCCTGACAGCCGCTATCCCAGGGTTGGACCAAGAATAACGTCAAAGTGACTTCAGAAGACGTGAAACACGGACTTCTTCCACTTTCTCTAGTTTTGTTGCCCTTCCCTAAGGAAAGGCTTTCCAAAATTTCAACAACCTCTACATTCGCAGGGTCGGAAGTATTTAGTACCTCAAACTTGGGTAATTAAACCGACTACTGCGGTCTCCACCGCGTTATATCGCTAGAGAGACACCATGCCGACATGGTAGGGGCAGGGCAGTCCGCCGACCGAGAGACGCAGAGAAGCGAGACAGTTCTCCAGCTAGGCCCAAAATTTCGCGTTTTTATCGATTTTTCCTACAGTTACCACCAAAATTGAAGACAAAAGAGGCTGGGAACGATGTCTAGGACCTTGAAAAGCAAAAAGCTTACGGCACCCAGGATTCCCAAGCCGTCTCCGATCCAAGTACTAACTGGGCCCAACGTTGCTTGACTTGCCAGATCGGACGGGATGGCGTAGTTTCAACGTGGTATGGTCGTAAGCGATGCTGTAAGGGTGCCCACCAGTGACATATCACTGGAAACGACACGTATAGTGTCGAAAAATTGCACACACTGCATCGAAACCTTGTCATTTTCACATATTTCCAAGTTTCCCCAGGTTATTTGATGAAATTTGGGTAATTTTGCGGGTTTTCCGGCGTGGACGCGGGTCGGACGCTGCAGGGACGCCAGCGTCCGCGTCCACCTAGGACGCTAGCATGACACACACCGGCGTCTCCTGACAGCCGCTATCCCAGGGTTGGACCAAGAATAACGTCAAAGTGACTTCAGAAGACGTGAAACACGGACTTCTTCCACTTTCTCTAGTTTTGTTGCCCTTCCCTAAGGAAAGGCTTTCCAAAATTTCAACAACCTCTACATTCGCAGGGTCGGAAGTATTTAGTACCTCAAACTTGGGTAATTAAACCGACTACTGCGGTCTCCACCGCGTTATATCGCTAGAGAGACACCATGCCGACATGGTAGGGGCAGGGCAGTCCGCCGACCGAGAGACGCAGAGAAGCGAGACAGTTCTCCAGCTAGGCCCAAAATTTCGCGTTTTTATCGATTTTTCCTACAGTTACCACCAAAATTGAAGACAAAAGAGGCTGGGAACGATGTCTAGGACCTTGAAAAGCAAAAAGCTTACGGCACCCAGGATTCCCAAGCCGTCTCCGATCCAAGTACTAACTGGGCCCAACGTTGCTTGACTTGCCAGATCGGACGGGATGGCGTAGTTTCAACGTGGTATGGTCGTAAGCGATGCTGTAAGGGTGCCCACCAGTGACATATCACTGGAAACGACACGTATAGTGTCGAAAAATTGCACACACTGCATCGAAACCTTGTCATTTTCACATATTTCCAAGTTTCCCCAGGTTATTTGATGAAATTTGGGTAATTTTGCGGGTTTTCCGGCGTGGACGCGGGTCGGACGCTGCAGGGACGCCAGCGTCCGCGTCCACCTAGGACGCTAGCATGACACACACCGGCGTCTCCTGACAGCCGCTATCCCAGGGTTGGACCAAGAATAACGTCAAAGTGACTTCAGAAGACGTGAAACACGGACTTCTTCCACTTTCTCTAGTTTTGTTGCCCTTCCCTAAGGAAAGGCTTTCCAAAATTTCAACAACCTCTACATTCGCAGGGTCGGAAGTATTTAGTACCTCAAACTTGGGTAATTAAACCGACTACTGCGGTCTCCACCGCGTTATATCGCTAGAGAGACACCATGCCGACATGGTAGGGGCAGGGCAGTCCGCCGACCGAGAGACGCAGAGAAGCGAGACAGTTCTCCAGCTAGGCCCAAAATTTCGCGTTTTTATCGATTTTTCCTACAGTTACCACCAAAATTGAAGACAAAAGAGGCTGGGAACGATGTCTAGGACCTTGAAAAGCAAAAAGCTTACGGCACCCAGGATTCCCAAGCCGTCTCCGATCCAAGTACTAACTGGGCCCAACGTTGCTTGACTTGCCAGATCGGACGGGATGGCGTAGTTTCAACGTGGTATGGTCGTAAGCGATGCTGTAAGGGTGCCCACCAGTGACATATCACTGGAAACGACACGTATAGTGTCGAAAAATTGCACACACTGCATCGAAACCTTGTCATTTTCACATATTTCCAAGTTTCCCCAGGTTATTTGATGAAATTTGGGTAATTTTGCGGGTTTTCCGGCGTGGACGCGGGTCGGACGCTGCAGGGACGCCAGCGTCCGCGTCCACCTAGGACGCTAGCATGACACACACCGGCGTCTCCTGACAGCCGCTATCCCAGGGTTGGACCAAGAATAACGTCAAAGTGACTTCAGAAGACGTGAAACACGGACTTCTTCCACTTTCTCTAGTTTTGTTGCCCTTCCCTAAGGAAAGGCTTTCCAAAATTTCAACAACCTCTACATTCGCAGGGTCGGAAGTATTTAGTACCTCAAACTTGGGTAATTAAACCGACTACTGCGGTCTCCACCGCGTTATATCGCTAGAGAGACACCATGCCGACATGGTAGGGGCAGGGCAGTCCGCCGACCGAGAGACGCAGAGAAGCGAGACAGTTCTCCAGCTAGGCCCAAAATTTCGCGTTTTTATCGATTTTTCCTACAGTTACCACCAAAATTGAAGACAAAAGAGGCTGGGAACGATGTCTAGGACCTTGAAAAGCAAAAAGCTTACGGCACCCAGGATTCCCAAGCCGTCTCCGATCCAAGTACTAACTGGGCCCAACGTTGCTTGACTTGCCAGATCGGACGGGATGGCGTAGTTTCAACGTGGTATGGTCGTAAGCGATGCTGTAAGGGTGCCCACCAGTGACATATCACTGGAAACGACACGTATAGTGTCGAAAAATTGCACACACTGCATCGAAACCTTGTCATTTTCACATATTTCCAAGTTTCCCCAGGTTATTTGATGAAATTTGGGTAATTTTGCGGGTTTTCCGGCGTGGACGCGGGTCGGACGCTGCAGGGACGCCAGCGTCCGCGTCCACCTAGGACGCTAGCATGACACACACCGGCGTCTCCTGACAGCCGCTATCCCAGGGTTGGACCAAGAATAACGTCAAAGTGACTTCAGAAGACGTGAAACACGGACTTCTTCCACTTTCTCTAGTTTTGTTGCCCTTCCCTAAGGAAAGGCTTTCCAAAATTTCAACAACCTCTACATTCGCAGGGTCGGAAGTATTTAGTACCTCAAACTTGGGTAATTAAACCGACTACTGCGGTCTCCACCGCGTTATATCGCTAGAGAGACACCATGCCGACATGGTAGGGGCAGGGCAGTCCGCCGACCGAGAGACGCAGAGAAGCGAGACAGTTCTCCAGCTAGGCCCAAAATTTCGCGTTTTTATCGATTTTTCCTACAGTTACCACCAAAATTGAAGACAAAAGAGGCTGGGAACGATGTCTAGGACCTTGAAAAGCAAAAAGCTTACGGCACCCAGGATTCCCAAGCCGTCTCCGATCCAAGTACTAACTGGGCCCAACGTTGCTTGACTTGCCAGATCGGACGGGATGGCGTAGTTTCAACGTGGTATGGTCGTAAGCGATGCTGTAAGGGTGCCCACCAGTGACATATCACTGGAAACGACACGTATAGTGTCGAAAAATTGCACACACTGCATCGAAACCTTGTCATTTTCACATATTTCCAAGTTTCCCCAGGTTATTTGATGAAATTTGGGTAATTTTGCGGGTTTTCCGGCGTGGACGCGGGTCGGACGCTGCAGGGACGCCAGCGTCCGCGTCCACCTAGGACGCTAGCATGACACACACCGGCGTCTCCTGACAGCCGCTATCCCAGGGTTGGACCAAGAATAACGTCAAAGTGACTTCAGAAGACGTGAAACACGGAGTTCTTCCACTTTCTCTAGTTTTGTTGCCCTTCCCTAAGGAAAGGCTTTCCAAAATTTCAACAACCTCTACATTCGCAGGGTCGGAAGTATTTAGTACCTCAAACTTGGGTAATTAAACCGACTACTGCGGTCTCCACCGCGTTATATCGCTAGAGAGACACCATGCCGACATGGTAGGGGCAGGGCAGTCCGCCGACCGAGAGACGCAGAGAAGCGAGACAGTTCTCCAGCTAGGCCCAAAATTTCGCGTTTTTATCGATTTTTCCTACAGTTACCACCAAAATTGAAGACAAAAGAGGCTGGGAACGATGTCTAGGACCTTGAAAAGCAAAAAGCTTACGGCACCCAGGATTCCCAAGCCGTCTCCGATCCAAGTACTAACTGGGCCCAACGTTGCTTGACTTGCCAGATCGAACGGGATGGCGTAGTTTCAACGTGGTATGGTCGTAAGCGATGCTGTAAGGGTGCCCACCAGTGACATATCACTGGAAACGACACGTATAGTGTCGAAAAATTGCACACACTGCATCGAAACCTTGTCATTTTCACATATTTCCAAGTTTCCCCAGGTTATTTGATGAAATTTGGGTAATTTTGCGGGTTTTCCGGCGTGGACGCGGGTCGGACGCTGCAGGGACGCCAGCGTCCGCGTCCACCTAGGACGCTAGCATGACACACACCGGCGTCTCCTGACAGCCGCTATCCCAGGGTTGGACCAAGAATAACGTCAAAGTGACTTCAGAAGACGTGAAACACGGACTTCTTCCACTTTCTCTAGTTTTGTTGCCCTTCCCTAAGGAAAGGCTTTCCAAAATTTCAACAACCTCTACATTCGCAGGGTCGGAAGTATTTAGTACCTCAAACTTGGGTAATTAAACCGACTACTGCGGTCTCCACCGCGTTATATCGCTAGAGAGACACCATGCCGACATGGTAGGGGCAGGGCAGTCCGCCGACCGAGAGACGCAGAGAAGCGAGACAGTTCTCCAGCTAGGCCCAAAATTTCGCGTTTTTATCGATTTTTCCTACAGTTACCACCAAAATTGAAGACAAAAGAGGCTGGGAACGATGTCTAGGACCTTGAAAAGCAAAAAGCTTACGGCACCCAGGATTCCCAAGCCGTCTCCGATCCAAGTACTAACTGGGCCCAACGTTGCTTGACTTGCCAGATCGGACGGGATGGCGTAGTTTCAACGTGGTATGGTCGTAAGCGATGCTGTAAGGGTGCCCACCAGTGACATATCACTGGAAACGACACGTATAGTGTCGAAAAATTGCACACACTGCATCGAAACCTTGTCATTTTCACATATTTCCAAGTTTCCCCAGGTTATTTGATGAAATTTGGGTAATTTTGCGGGTTTTCCGGCGTGGACGCGGGTCGGACGCTGCAGGGACGCCAGCGTCCGCGTCCACCTAGGACGCTAGCATGACACACACCGGCGTCTCCTGACAGCCGCTATCCCAGGGTTGGACCAAGAATAACGTCAAAGTGACTTCAGAAGACGTGAAACACGGACTTCTTCCACTTTCTCTAGTTTTGTTGCCCTTCCCTAAGGAAAGGCTTTCCAAAATTTCAACAACCTCTACATTCGCAGGGTCGGAAGTATTTAGTACCTCAAACTTGGGTAATTAAACCGACTACTGCGGTCTCCACCGCGTTATATCGCTAGAGAGACACCATGCCGACATGGTAGGGGCAGGGCAGTCCGCCGACCGAGAGACGCAGAGAAGCGAGACAGTTCTCCAGCTAGGCCCAAAATTTCGCGTTTTTATCGATTTTTCCTACAGTTACCACCAAAATTGAAGACAAAAGAGGCTGGGAACGATGTCTAGGACCTTGAAAAGCAAAAAGCTTACGGCACCCAGGATTCCCAAGCCGTCTCCGATCCAAGTACTAACTGGGCCCAACGTTGCTTGACTTGCCAGATCGGACGGGATGGCGTAGTTTCAACGTGGTATGGTCGTAAGCGATGCTGTAAGGGTGCCCACCAGTGACATATCACTGGAAACGACACGTATAGTGTCGAAAAATTGCACACACTGCATCGAAACCTTGTCATTTTCACATATTTCCAAGTTTCCCCAGGTTATTTGATGAAATTTGGGTAATTTTGCGGGTTTTCCGGCGTGGACGCGGGTCGGACGCTGCAGGGACGCCAGCGTCCGCGTCCACCTAGGACGCTAGCATGACACACACCGGCGTCTCCTGACAGCCGCTATCCCAGGGTTGGACCAAGAATAACGTCAAAGTGACTTCAGAAGACGTGAAACACGGACTTCTTCCACTTTCTCTAGTTTTGTTGCCCTTCCCTAAGGAAAGGCTTTCCAAAATTTCAACAACCTCTACATTCGCAGGGTCGGAAGTATTTAGTACCTCAAACTTGGGTAATTAAACCGACTACTGCGGTCTCCACCGCGTTATATCGCTAGAGAGACACCATGCCGACATGGTAGGGGCAGGGCAGTCCGCCGACCGAGAGACGCAGAGAAGCGAGACAGTTCTCCAGCTAGGCCCAAAATTTCGCGTTTTTATCGATTTTTCCTACAGTTACCACCAAAATTGAAGACAAAAGAGGCTGGGAACGATGTCTAGGACCTTGAAAAGCAAAAAGCTTACGGCACCCAGGATTCCCAAGCCGTCTCCGATCCAAGTACTAACTGGGCCCAACGTTGCTTGACTTGCCAGATCGGACGGGATGGCGTAGTTTCAACGTGGTATGGTCGTAAGCGATGCTGTAAGGGTGCCCACCAGTGACATATCACTGGAAACGACACGTATAGTGTCGAAAAATTGCACACACTGCATCGAAACCTTGTCATTTTCACATATTTCCAAGTTTCCCCAGGTTATTTGATGAAATTTGGGTAATTTTGCGGGTTTTCCGGCGTGGACGCGGGTCGGACGCTGCAGGGACGCCAGCGTCCGCGTCCACCTAGGACGCTAGCATGACACACACCGGCGTCTTCTGACAGCCGCTATCCCAGGGTTGGACCAAGAATAACGTCAAAGTGACTTCAGAAGACGTGAAACACGGACTTCTTCCACTTTCTCTAGTTTTGTTGCCCTTCCCTAAGGAAAGGCTTTCCAAAATTTCAACAACCTCTACATTCGCAGGGTCGGAAGTATTTAGTACCTCAAACTTGGGTAATTAAACCGACTACTGCGGTCTCCACCGCGTTATATCGCTAGAGAGACACCATGCCGACATGGTAGGGGCAGGGCAGTCCGCCGACCGAGAGACGCAGAGAAGCGAGACAGTTCTCCAGCTAGGCCCAAAATTTCGCGTTTTTATCGATTTTTCCTACAGTTACCACCAAAATTGAAGACAAAAGAGGCTGGGAACGATGTCTAGGACCTTGAAAAGCAAAAAGCTTACGGCACCCAGGATTCCCAAGCCGTCTCCGATCCAAGTACTAACTGGGCCCAACGTTGCTTGACTTGCCAGATCGGACGGGATGGCGTAGTTTCAACGTGGTATGGTCGTAAGCGATGCTGTAAGGGTGCCCACCAGTGACATATCACTGGAAACGACACGTATAGTGTCGAAAAATTGCACACACTGCATCGAAACCTTGTCATTTTCACATATTTCCAAGTTTCCCCAGGTTATTTGATGAAATTTGGGTAATTTTGCGGGTTTTCCGGCGTGGACGCGGGTCGGACGCTGCAGGGACGCCAGCGTCCGCGTCCACCTAGGACGCTAGCATGACACACACCGGCGTCTCCTGACAGCCGCTATCCCAGGGTTGGACCAAGAATAACGTCAAAGTGACTTCAGAAGACGTGAAACACGGACTTCTTCCACTTTCTCTAGTTTTGTTGCCCTTCCCTAAGGAAAGGCTTTCCAAAATTTCAACAACCTCTACATTCGCAGGGTCGGAAGTATTTAGTACCTCAAACTTGGGTAATTAAACCGACTACTGCGGTCTCCACCGCGTTATATCGCTAGAGAGACACCATGCCGACATGGTAGGGGCAGGGCAGTCCGCCGACCGAGAGACGCAGAGAAGCGAGACAGTTCTCCAGCTAGGCCCAAAATTTCGCGTTTTTATCGATTTTTCCTACAGTTACCACCAAAATTGAAGACAAAAGAGGCTGGGAACGATGTCTAGGACCTTGAAAAGCAAAAAGCTTACGGCACCCAGGATTCCCAAGCCGTCTCCGATCCAAGTACTAACTGGGCCCAACGTTGCTTGACTTGCCAGATCGGACGGGATGGCGTAGTTTCAACGTGGTATGGTCGTAAGCGATGCTGTACGGGTGCCCACCAGTGACATATCACTGGAAACGACACGTATAGTGTCGAAAAATTGCACACACTGCATCGAAACCTTGTCATTTTCACATATTTCCAAGTTTCCCCAGGTTATTTGATGAAATTTGGGTAATTTTGCGGGTTTTCCGGCGTGGACGCGGGTCGGACGCTGCAGGGACGCCAGCGTCCGCGTCCACCTAGGACGCTAGCATGACACACACCGGCGTCTCCTGACAGCCGCTATCCCAGGGTTGGACCAAGAATAACGTCAAAGTGACTTCAGAAGACGTGAAACACGGACTTCTTCCACTTTCTCTAGTTTTGTTGCCCTTCCCTAAGGAAAGGCTTTCCAAAATTTCAACAACCTCTACATTCGCAGGGTCGGAAGTATTTAGTACCTCAAACTTGGGTAATTAAACCGACTACTGCGGTCTCCACCGCGTTATATCGCTAGAGAGACACCATGCCGACATGGTAGGGGCAGGGCAGTCCGCCGACCGAGAGACGCAGAGAAGCGAGACAGTTCTCCAGCTAGGCCCAAAATTTCGCGTTTTTATCGATTTTTCCTACAGTTACCACCAAAATTGAAGACAAAAGAGGCTGGGAACGATGTCTAGGACCTTGAAAAGCAAAAAGCTTACGGCACCCAGGATTCCCAAGCCGTCTCCGATCCAAGTACTAACTGGGCCCAACGTTGCTTGACTTGCCAGATCGGACGGGATGGCGTAGTTTCAACGTGGTATGGTCGTAAGCGATGCTGTAAGGGTGCCCACCAGTGACATATCACTGGAAACGACACGTATAGTGTCGAAAAATTGCACACACTGCATCGAAACCTTGTCATTTTCACATATTTCCAAGTTTCCCCAGGTTATTTGATGAAATTTGGGTAATTTTGCGGGTTTTCCGGCGTGGACGCGGGTCGGACGCTGCAGGGACGCCAGCGTCCGCGTCCACCTAGGACGCTAGCATGACACACACCGGCGTCTCCTGACAGCCGCTATCCCAGGGTTGGACCAAGAATAACGTCAAAGTGACTTCAGAAGACGTGAAACACGGACTTCTTCCACTTTCTCTAGTTTTGTTGCCCTTCCCTAAGGAAAGGCTTTCCAAAATTTCAACAACCTCTACATTCGCAGGGTCGGAAGTATTTAGTACCTCAAACTTGGGTAATTAAACCGACTACTGCGGTCTCCACCGCGTTATATCGCTAGAGAGACACCATGCCGACATGGTAGGGGCAGGGCAGTCCGCCGACCGAGAGACGCAGAGAAGCGAGACAGTTCTCCAGCTAGGCCCAAAATTTCGCGTTTTTATCGATTTTTCCTACAGTTACCACCAAAATTGAAGACAAAAGAGGCTGGGAACGATGTCTAGGACCTTGAAAAGCAAAAAGCTTACGGCACCCAGGATTCCCAAGCCGTCTCCGATCCAAGTACTAACTGGGCCCAACGTTGCTTGACTTGCCAGATCGGACGGGATGGCGTAGTTTCAACGTGGTATGGTCGTAAGCGATGCTGTAAGGGTGCCCACCAGTGACATATCACTGGAAACGACACGTATAGTGTCGAAAAATTGCACACACTGCATCGAAACCTTGTCATTTTCACATATTTCCAAGTTTCCCCAGGTTATTTGATGAAATTTGGGTAATTTTGCGGGTTTTCCGGCGTGGACGCGGGTCGGACGCTGCAGGGACGCCAGCGTCCGCGTCCACCTAGGACGCTAGCATGACACACACCGGCGTCTCCTGACAGCCGCTATCCCAGGGTTGGACCAAGAATAACGTCAAAGTGACTTCAGAAGACGTGAAACACGGACTTCTTCCACTTTCTCTAGTTTTGTTGCCCTTCCCTAAGGAAAGGCTTTCCAAAATTTCAACAACCTCTACATTCGCAGGGTCGGAAGTATTTAGTACCTCAAACTTGGGTAATTAAACCGACTACTGCGGTCTCCACCGCGTTATATCGCTAGAGAGACACCATGCCGACATGGTAGGGGCAGGGCAGTCCGCCGACCGAGAGACGCAGAGAAGCGAGACAGTTCTCCAGCTAGGCCCAAAATTTCGCGTTTTTATCGATTTTTCCTACAGTTACCACCAAAATTGAAGACAAAAGAGGCTGGGAACGATGTCTAGGACCTTGAAAAGCAAAAAGCTTACGGCACCCAGGATTCCCAAGCCGTCTCCGATCCAAGTACTAACTGGGCCCAACGTTGCTTGACTTGCCAGATCGGACGGGATGGCGTAGTTTCAACGTGGTATGGTCGTAAGCGATGCTGTAAGGGTGCCCACCAGTGACATATCACTGGAAACGACACGTATAGTGTCGAAAAATTGCACACACTGCATCGAAACCTTGTCATTTTCACATATTTCCAAGTTTCCCCAGGTTATTTGATGAAATTTGGGTAATTTTGCGGGTTTTCCGGCGTGGACGCGGGTCGGACGCTGCAGGGACGCCAGCGTCCGCGTCCACCTAGGACGCTAGCATGACACACACCGGCGTCTCCTGACAGCCGCTATCCCAGGGTTGGACCAAGAATAACGTCAAAGTGACTTCAGAAGACGTGAAACACGGACTTCTTCCACTTTCTCTAGTTTTGTTGCCCTTCCCTAAGGAAAGGCTTTCCAAAATTTCAACAACCTCTACATTCGCAGGGTCGGAAGTATTTAGTACCTCAAACTTGGGTAATTAAACCGACTACTGCGGTCTCCACCGCGTTATATCGCTAGAGAGACACCATGCCGACATGGTAGGGGCAGGGCAGTCCGCCGACCGAGAGACGCAGAGAAGCGAGACAGTTCTCCAGCTAGGCCCAAAATTTCGCGTTTTTATCGATTTTTCCTACAGTTACCACCAAAATTGAAGACAAAAGAGGCTGGGAACGATGTCTAGGACCTTGAAAAGCAAAAAGCTTACGGCACCCAGGATTCCCAAGCCGTCTCCGATCCAAGTACTAACTGGGCCCAACGTTGCTTGACTTGCCAGATCGGACGGGATGGCGTAGTTTCAACGTGGTATGGTCGTAAGCGATGCTGTAAGGGTGCCCACCAGTGACATATCACTGGAAACGACACGTATAGTGTCGAAAAATTGCACACACTGCATCGAAACCTTGTCATTTTCACATATTTCCAAGTTTCCCCAGGTTATTTGATGAAATTTGGGTAATTTTGCGGGTTTTCCGGCGTGGACGCGGGTCGGACGCTGCAGGGACGCCAGCGTCCGCGTCCACCTAGGACGCTAGCATGACACACACCGGCGTCTCCTGACAGCCGCTATCCCAGGGTTGGACCAAGAATAACGTCAAAGTGACTTCAGAAGACGTGAAACACGGACTTCTTCCACTTTCTCTAGTTTTGTTGCCCTTCCCTAAGGAAAGGCTTTCCAAAATTTCAACAACCTCTACATTCGCAGGGTCGGAAGTATTTAGTACCTCAAACTTGGGTAATTAAACCGACTACTGCGGTCTCCACCGCGTTATATCGCTAGAGAGACACCATGCCGACATGGTAGGGGCAGGGCAGTCCGCCGACCGAGAGACGCAGAGAAGCGAGACAGTTCTCCAGCTAGGCCCAAAATTTCGCGTTTTTATCGATTTTTCCTACAGTTACCACCAAAATTGAAGACAAAAGAGGCTGGGAACGATGTCTAGGACCTTGAAAAGCAAAAAGCTTACGGCACCCAGGATTCCCAAGCCGTCTCCGATCCAAGTACTAACTGGGCCCAACGTTGCTTGACTTGCCAGATCGGACGGGATGGCGTAGTTTCAACGTGGTATGGTCGTAAGCGATGCTGTAAGGGTGCCCACCAGTGACATATCACTGGAAACGACACGTATAGTGTCGAAAAATTGCACACACTGCATCGAAACCTTGTCATTTTCACATATTTCCAAGTTTCCCCAGGTTATTTGATGAAATTTGGGTAATTTTGCGTGTTTTCCGGCGTGGACGCGGGTCGGACGCTGCAGGGACGCCAGCGTCCGCGTCCACCTAGGACGCTAGCATGACACACACCGGCGTCTCCTGACAGCCGCTATCCCAGGGTTGGACCAAGAATAACGTCAAAGTGACTTCAGAAGACGTGAAACACGGACTTCTTCCACTTTCTCTAGTTTTGTTGCCCTTCCCTAAGGAAAGGCTTTCCAAAATTTCAACAACCTCTACATTCGCAGGGTCGGAAGTATTTAGTACCTCAAACTTGGGTAATTAAACCGACTACTGCGGTCTCCACCGCGTTATATCGCTAGAGAGACACCATGCCGACATGGTAGGGGCAGGGCAGTCCGCCGACCGAGAGACGCAGAGAAGCGAGACAGTTCTCCAGCTAGGCCCAAAATTTCGCGTTTTTATCGATTTTTCCTACAGTTACCACCAAAATTGAAGACAAAAGAGGCTGGGAACGATGTCTAGGACCTTGAAAAGCAAAAAGCTTACGGCACCCAGGATTCCCAAGCCGTCTCCGATCCAAGTACTAACTGGGCCCAACGTTGCTTGACTTGCCAGATCGGACGGGATGGCGTAGTTTCAACGTGGTATGGTCGTAAGCGATGCTGTAAGGGTGCCCACCAGTGACATATCACTGGAAACGACACGTATAGTGTCGAAAAATTGCACACACTGCATCGAAACCTTGTCATTTTCACATATTTCCAAGTTTCCCCAGGTTATTTGATGAAATTTGGGTAATTTTGCGGGTTTTCCGGCGTGGACGCGGGTCGGACGCTGCAGGGACGCCAGCGTCCGCGTCCACCTAGGACGCTAGCATGACACACACCGGCGTCTCCTGACAGCCGCTATCCCAGGGTTGGACCAAGAATAACGTCAAAGTGACTTCAGAAGACGTGAAACACGGACTTCTTCCACTTTCTCTAGTTTTGTTGCCCTTCCCTAAGGAAAGGCTTTCCAAAATTTCAACAACCTCTACATTCGCAGGGTCGGAAGTATTTAGTACCTCAAACTTGGGTAATTAAACCGACTACTGCGGTCTCCACCGCGTTATATCGCTAGAGAGACACCATGCCGACATGGTAGGGGCAGGGCAGTCCGCCGACCGAGAGACGCAGAGAAGCGAGACAGTTCTCCAGCTAGGCCCAAAATTTCGCGTTTTTATCGATTTTTCCTACAGTTACCACCAAAATTGAAGACAAAAGAGGCTGGGAACGATGTCTAGGACCTTGAAAAGCAAAAAGCTTACGGCACCCAGGATTCCCAAGCCGTCTCCGATCCAAGTACTAACTGGGCCCAACGTTGCTTGACTTGCCAGATCGGACGGGATGGCGTAGTTTCAACGTGGTATGGTCGTAAGCGATGCTGTAAGGGTGCCCACCAGTGACATATCACTGGAAACGACACGTATAGTGTCGAAAAATTGCACACACTGCATCGAAACCTTGTCATTTTCACATATTTCCAAGTTTCCCCAGGTTATTTGATGAAATTTGGGTAATTTTGCGGGTTTTCCGGCGTGGACGCGGGTCGGACGCTGCAGGGACGCCAGCGTCCGCGTCCACCTAGGACGCTAGCATGACACACACCGGCGTCTCCTGACAGCCGCTATCCCAGGGTTGGACCAAGAATAACGTCAAAGTGACTTCAGAAGACGTGAAACACGGACTTCTTCCACTTTCTCTAGTTTTGTTGCCCTTCCCTAAGGAAAGGCTTTCCAAAATTTCAACAACCTCTACATTCGCAGGGTCGGAAGTATTTAGTACCTCAAACTTGGGTAATTAAACCGACTACTGCGGTCTCCACCGCGTTATATCGCTAGAGAGACACCATGCCGACATGGTAGGGGCAGGGCAGTCCGCCGACCGAGAGACGCAGAGAAGCGAGACAGTTCTCCAGCTAGGCCCAAAATTTCGCGTTTTTATCGATTTTTCCTACAGTTACCACCAAAATTGAAGACAAAAGAGGCTGGGAACGATGTCTAGGACCTTGAAAAGCAAAAAGCTTACGGCACCCAGGATTCCCAAGCCGTCTCCGATCCAAGTACTAACTGGGCCCAACGTTGCTTGACTTGCCAGATCGGACGGGATGGCGTAGTTTCAACGTGGTATGGTCGTAAGCGATGCTGTAAGGGTGCCCACCAGTGACATATCACTGGAAACGACACGTATAGTGTCGAAAAATTGCACACACTGCATCGAAACCTTGTCATTTTCACATATTTCCAAGTTTCCCCAGGTTATTTGATGAAATTTGGGTAATTTTGCGGGTTTTCCGGCGTGGACGCGGGTCGGACGCTGCAGGGACGCCAGCGTCCGCGTCCACCTAGGACGCTAGCATGACACACACCGGCGTCTCCTGACAGCCGCTATCCCAGGGTTGGACCAAGAATAACGTCAAAGTGACTTCAGAAGACGTGAAACACGGACTTCTTCCACTTTCTCTAGTTTTGTTGCCCTTCCCTAAGGAAAGGCTTTCCAAAATTTCAACAACCTCTACATTCGCAGGGTCGGAAGTATTTAGTACCTCAAACTTGGGTAATTAAACCGACTACTGCGGTCTCCACCGCGTTATATCGCTAGAGAGACACCATGCCGACATGGTAGGGGCAGGGCAGTCCGCCGACCGAGAGACGCAGAGAAGCGAGACAGTTCTCCAGCTAGGCCCAAAATTTCGCGTTTTTATCGATTTTTCCTACAGTTACCACCAAAATTGAAGACAAAAGAGGCTGGGAACGATGTCTAGGACCTTGAAAAGCAAAAAGCTTACGGCACCCAGGATTCCCAAGCCGTCTCCGATCCAAGTACTAACTGGGCCCAACGTTGCTTGACTTGCCAGATCGGACGGGATGGCGTAGTTTCAACGTGGTATGGTCGTAAGCGATGCTGTAAGGGTGCCCACCAGTGACATATCACTGGAAACGACACGTATAGTGTCGAAAAATTGCACACACTGCATCGAAACCTTGTCATTTTCACATATTTCCAAGTTTCCCCAGGTTATTTGATGAAATTTGGGTAATTTTGCGGGTTTTCCGGCGTGGACGCGGGTCGGACGCTGCAGGGACGCCAGCGTCCGCGTCCACCTAGGACGCTAGCATGACACACACCGGCGTCTCCTGACAGCCGCTATCCCAGGGTTGGACCAAGAATAACGTCAAAGTGACTTCAGAAGACGTGAAACACGGACTTCTTCCACTTTCTCTAGTTTTGTTGCCCTTCCCTAAGGAAAGGCTTTCCAAAATTTCAACAACCTCTACATTCGCAGGGTCGGAAGTATTTAGTACCTCAAACTTGGGTAATTAAACCGACTACTGCGGTCTCCACCGCGTTATATCGCTAGAGAGACACCATGCCGACATGGTAGGGGCAGGGCAGTCCGCCGACCGAGAGACGCAGAGAAGCGAGACAGTTCTCCAGCTAGGCCCAAAATTTCGCGTTTTTATCGATTTTTCCTACAGTTACCACCAAAATTGAAGACAAAAGAGGCTGGGAACGATGTCTAGGACCTTGAAAAGCAAAAAGCTTACGGCACCCAGGATTCCCAAGCCGTCTCCGATCCAAGTACTAACTGGGCCCAACGTTGCTTGACTTGCCAGAACGGACGGGATGGCGTAGTTTCAACGTGGTATGGTCGTAAGCGATGCTGTAAGGGTGCCCACCAGTGACATATCACTGGAAACGACACGTATAGTGTCGAAAAATTGCACACACTGCATCGAAACCTTGTCATTTTCACATATTTCCAAGTTTCCCCAGGTTATTTGATGAAATTTGGGTAATTTTGCGGGTTTTCCGGCGTGGACGCGGGTCGGACGCTGCAGGGACGCCAGCGTCCGCGTCCACCTAGGACGCTAGCATGACACACACCGGCGTCTCCTGACAGCCGCTATCCCAGGGTTGGACCAAGAATAACGTCAAAGTGACTTCAGAAGACGTGAAACACGGACTTCTTCCACTTTCTCTAGTTTTGTTGCCCTTCCCTAAGGAAAGGCTTTCCAAAATTTCAACAACCTCTACATTCGCAGGGTCGGAAGTATTTAGTACCTCAAACTTGGGTAATTAAACCGACTACTGCGGTCTCCACCGCGTTATATCGCTAGAGAGACACCATGCCGACATGGTAGGGGCAGGGCAGTCCGCCGACCGAGAGACGCAGAGAAGCGAGACAGTTCTCCAGCTAGGCCCAAAATTTCGCGTTTTTATCGATTTTTCCTACAGTTACCACCAAAATTGAAGACAAAAGAGGCTGGGAACGATGTCTAGGACCTTGAAAAGCAAAAAGCTTACGGCACCCAGGATTCCCAAGCCGTCTCCGATCCAAGTACTAACTGGGCCCAACGTTGCTTGACTTGCCAGATCGGACGGGATGGCGTAGTTTCAACGTGGTATGGTCGTAAGCGATGCTGTAAGGGTGCCCACCAGTGACATATCACTGGAAACGACACGTATAGTGTCGAAAAATTGCACACACTGCATCGAAACCTTGTCATTTTCACATATTTCCAAGTTTCCCCAGGTTATTTGATGAAATTTGGGTAATTTTGCGGGTTTTCCGGCGTGGACGCGGGTCGGACGCTGCAGGGACGCCAGCGTCCGCGTCCACCTAGGACGCTAGCATGACACACACCGGCGTCTCCTGACAGCCGCTATCCCAGGGTTGGACCAAGAATAACGTCAAAGTGACTTCAGAAGACGTGAAACACGGAGTTCTTCCACTTTCTCTAGTTTTGTTGCCCTTCCCTAAGGAAAGGCTTTCCAAAATTTCAACAACCTCTACATTCGCAGGGTCGGAAGTATTTAGTACCTCAAACTTGGGTAATTAAACCGACTACTGCGGTCTCCACCGCGTTATATCGCTAGAGAGACACCATGCCGACATGGTAGGGGCAGGGCAGTCCGCCGACCGAGAGACGCAGAGAAGCGAGACAGTTCTCCAGCTAGGCCCAAAATTTCGCGTTTTTATCGATTTTTCCTACAGTTACCACCAAAATTGAAGACAAAAGAGGCTGGGAACGATGTCTAGGACCTTGAAAAGCAAAAAGCTTACGGCACCCAGGATTCCCAAGCCGTCTCCGATCCAAGTACTAACTGGGCCCAACGTTGCTTGACTTGCCAGATCGAACGGGATGGCGTAGTTTCAACGTGGTATGGTCGTAAGCGATGCTGTAAGGGTGCCCACCAGTGACATATCACTGGAAACGACACGTATAGTGTCGAAAAATTGCACACACTGCATCGAAACCTTGTCATTTTCACATATTTCCAAGTTTCCCCAGGTTATTTGATGAAATTTGGGTAATTTTGCGGGTTTTCCGGCGTGGACGCGGGTCGGACGCTGCAGGGACGCCAGCGTCCGCGTCCACCTAGGACGCTAGCATGACACACACCGGCGTCTCCTGACAGCCGCTATCCCAGGGTTGGACCAAGAATAACGTCAAAGTGACTTCAGAAGACGTGAAACACGGACTTCTTCCACTTTCTCTAGTTTTGTTGCCCTTCCCTAAGGAAAGGCTTTCCAAAATTTCAACAACCTCTACATTCGCAGGGTCGGAAGTATTTAGTACCTCAAACTTGGGTAATTAAACCGACTACTGCGGTCTCCACCGCGTTATATCGCTAGAGAGACACCATGCCGACATGGTAGGGGCAGGGCAGTCCGCCGACCGAGAGACGCAGAGAAGCGAGACAGTTCTCCAGCTAGGCCCAAAATTTCGCGTTTTTATCGATTTTTCCTACAGTTACCACCAAAATTGAAGACAAAAGAGGCTGGGAACGATGTCTAGGACCTTGAAAAGCAAAAAGCTTACGGCACCCAGGATTCCCAAGCCGTCTCCGATCCAAGTACTAACTGGGCCCAACGTTGCTTGACTTGCCAGATCGGACGGGATGGCGTAGTTTCAACGTGGTATGGTCGTAAGCGATGCTGTAAGGGTGCCCACCAGTGACATATCACTGGAAACGACACGTATAGTGTCGAAAAATTGCACACACTGCATCGAAACCTTGTCATTTTCACATATTTCCAAGTTTCCCCAGGTTATTTGATGAAATTTGGGTAATTTTGCGGGTTTTCCGGCGTGGACGCGGGTCGGACGCTGCAGGGACGCCAGCGTCCGCGTCCACCTAGGACGCTAGCATGACACACACCGGCGTCTCCTGACAGCCGCTATCCCAGGGTTGGACCAAGAATAACGTCAAAGTGACTTCAGAAGACGTGAAACACGGACTTCTTCCACTTTCTCTAGTTTTGTTGCCCTTCCCTAAGGAAAGGCTTTCCAAAATTTCAACAACCTCTACATTCGCAGGGTCGGAAGTATTTAGTACCTCAAACTTGGGTAATTAAACCGACTACTGCGGTCTCCACCGCGTTATATCGCTAGAGAGACACCATGCCGACATGGTAGGGGCAGGGCAGTCCGCCGACCGAGAGACGCAGAGAAGCGAGACAGTTCTCCAGCTAGGCCCAAAATTTCGCGTTTTTATCGATTTTTCCTACAGTTACCACCAAAATTGAAGACAAAAGAGGCTGGGAACGATGTCTAGGACCTTGAAAAGCAAAAAGCTTACGGCACCCAGGATTCCCAAGCCGTCTCCGATCCAAGTACTAACTGGGCCCAACGTTGCTTGACTTGCCAGATCGGACGGGATGGCGTAGTTTCAACGTGGTATGGTCGTAAGCGATGCTGTAAGGGTGCCCACCAGTGACATATCACTGGAAACGACACGTATAGTGTCGAAAAATTGCACACACTGCATCGAAACCTTGTCATTTTCACATATTTCCAAGTTTCCCCAGGTTATTTGATGAAATTTGGGTAATTTTGCGGGTTTTCCGGCGTGGACGCGGGTCGGACGCTGCAGGGACGCCAGCGTCCGCGTCCACCTAGGACGCTAGCATGACACACACCGGCGTCTCCTGACAGCCGCTATCCCAGGGTTGGACCAAGAATAACGTCAAAGTGACTTCAGAAGACGTGAAACACGGACTTCTTCCACTTTCTCTAGTTTTGTTGCCCTTCCCTAAGGAAAGGCTTTCCAAAATTTCAACAACCTCTACATTCGCAGGGTCGGAAGTATTTAGTACCTCAAACTTGGGTAATTAAACCGACTACTGCGGTCTCCACCGCGTTATATCGCTAGAGAGACACCATGCCGACATGGTAGGGGCAGGGCAGTCCGCCGACCGAGAGACGCAGAGAAGCGAGACAGTTCTCCAGCTAGGCCCAAAATTTCGCGTTTTTATCGATTTTTCCTACAGTTACCACCAAAATTGAAGACAAAAGAGGCTGGGAACGATGTCTAGGACCTTGAAAAGCAAAAAGCTTACGGCACCCAGGATTCCCAAGCCGTCTCCGATCCAAGTACTAACTGGGCCCAACGTTGCTTGACTTGCCAGATCGGACGGGATGGCGTAGTTTCAACGTGGTATGGTCGTAAGCGATGCTGTAAGGGTGCCCACCAGTGACATATCACTGGAAACGACACGTATAGTGTCGAAAAATTGCACACACTGCATCGAAACCTTGTCATTTTCACATATTTCCAAGTTTCCCCAGGTTATTTGATGAAATTTGGGTAATTTTGCGGGTTTTCCGGCGTGGACGCGGGTCGGACGCTGCAGGGACGCCAGCGTCCGCGTCCACCTAGGACGCTAGCATGACACACACCGGCGTCTTCTGACAGCCGCTATCCCAGGGTTGGACCAAGAATAACGTCAAAGTGACTTCAGAAGACGTGAAACACGGACTTCTTCCACTTTCTCTAGTTTTGTTGCCCTTCCCTAAGGAAAGGCTTTCCAAAATTTCAACAACCTCTACATTCGCAGGGTCGGAAGTATTTAGTACCTCAAACTTGGGTAATTAAACCGACTACTGCGGTCTCCACCGCGTTATATCGCTAGAGAGA
The DNA here is from genome assembly GCA_964057215.1 of Oscheius myriophilus. Classification (NCBI taxonomy): domain Eukaryota; kingdom Metazoa; phylum Nematoda; class Chromadorea; order Rhabditida; family Rhabditidae; genus Oscheius; species Oscheius myriophilus. The sequence goes on from OZ059906.1 coordinate 3,526,224, forward strand.
CACCATGCCGACATGGTAGGGGCAGGGCAGTCCGCCGACCGAGAGACGCAGAGAAGCGAGACAGTTCTCCAGCTAGGCCCAAAATTTCGCGTTTTTATCGATTTTTCCTACAGTTACCACCAAAATTGAAGACAAAAGAGGCTGGGAACGATGTCTAGGACCTTGAAAAGCAAAAAGCTTACGGCACCCAGGATTCCCAAGCCGTCTCCGATCCAAGTACTAACTGGGCCCAACGTTGCTTGACTTGCCAGATCGGACGGGATGGCGTAGTTTCAACGTGGTATGGTCGTAAGCGATGCTGTAAGGGTGCCCACCAGTGACATATCACTGGAAACGACACGTATAGTGTCGAAAAATTGCACACACTGCATCGAAACCTTGTCATTTTCACATATTTCCAAGTTTCCCCAGGTTATTTGATGAAATTTGGGTAATTTTGCGGGTTTTCCGGCGTGGACGCGGGTCGGACGCTGCAGGGACGCCAGCGTCCGCGTCCACCTAGGACGCTAGCATGACACACACCGGCGTCTCCTGACAGCCGCTATCCCAGGGTTGGACCAAGAATAACGTCAAAGTGACTTCAGAAGACGTGAAACACGGACTTCTTCCACTTTCTCTAGTTTTGTTGCCCTTCCCTAAGGAAAGGCTTTCCAAAATTTCAACAACCTCTACATTCGCAGGGTCGGAAGTATTTAGTACCTCAAACTTGGGTAATTAAACCGACTACTGCGGTCTCCACCGCGTTATATCGCTAGAGAGACACCATGCCGACATGGTAGGGGCAGGGCAGTCCGCCGACCGAGAGACGCAGAGAAGCGAGACAGTTCTCCAGCTAGGCCCAAAATTTCGCGTTTTTATCGATTTTTCCTACAGTTACCACCAAAATTGAAGACAAAAGAGGCTGGGAACGATGTCTAGGACCTTGAAAAGCAAAAAGCTTACGGCACCCAGGATTCCCAAGCCGTCTCCGATCCAAGTACTAACTGGGCCCAACGTTGCTTGACTTGCCAGATCGGACGGGATGGCGTAGTTTCAACGTGGTATGGTCGTAAGCGATGCTGTACGGGTGCCCACCAGTGACATATCACTGGAAACGACACGTATAGTGTCGAAAAATTGCACACACTGCATCGAAACCTTGTCATTTTCACATATTTCCAAGTTTCCCCAGGTTATTTGATGAAATTTGGGTAATTTTGCGGGTTTTCCGGCGTGGACGCGGGTCGGACGCTGCAGGGACGCCAGCGTCCGCGTCCACCTAGGACGCTAGCATGACACACACCGGCGTCTCCTGACAGCCGCTATCCCAGGGTTGGACCAAGAATAACGTCAAAGTGACTTCAGAAGACGTGAAACACGGACTTCTTCCACTTTCTCTAGTTTTGTTGCCCTTCCCTAAGGAAAGGCTTTCCAAAATTTCAACAACCTCTACATTCGCAGGGTCGGAAGTATTTAGTACCTCAAACTTGGGTAATTAAACCGACTACTGCGGTCTCCACCGCGTTATATCGCTAGAGAGACACCATGCCGACATGGTAGGGGCAGGGCAGTCCGCCGACCGAGAGACGCAGAGAAGCGAGACAGTTCTCCAGCTAGGCCCAAAATTTCGCGTTTTTATCGATTTTTCCTACAGTTACCACCAAAATTGAAGACAAAAGAGGCTGGGAACGATGTCTAGGACCTTGAAAAGCAAAAAGCTTACGGCACCCAGGATTCCCAAGCCGTCTCCGATCCAAGTACTAACTGGGCCCAACGTTGCTTGACTTGCCAGATCGGACGGGATGGCGTAGTTTCAACGTGGTATGGTCGTAAGCGATGCTGTAAGGGTGCCCACCAGTGACATATCACTGGAAACGACACGTATAGTGTCGAAAAATTGCACACACTGCATCGAAACCTTGTCATTTTCACATATTTCCAAGTTTCCCCAGGTTATTTGATGAAATTTGGGTAATTTTGCGGGTTTTCCGGCGTGGACGCGGGTCGGACGCTGCAGGGACGCCAGCGTCCGCGTCCACCTAGGACGCTAGCATGACACACACCGGCGTCTCCTGACAGCCGCTATCCCAGGGTTGGACCAAGAATAACGTCAAAGTGACTTCAGAAGACGTGAAACACGGACTTCTTCCACTTTCTCTAGTTTTGTTGCCCTTCCCTAAGGAAAGGCTTTCCAAAATTTCAACAACCTCTACATTCGCAGGGTCGGAAGTATTTAGTACCTCAAACTTGGGTAATTAAACCGACTACTGCGGTCTCCACCGCGTTATATCGCTAGAGAGACACCATGCCGACATGGTAGGGGCAGGGCAGTCCGCCGACCGAGAGACGCAGAGAAGCGAGACAGTTCTCCAGCTAGGCCCAAAATTTCGCGTTTTTATCGATTTTTCCTACAGTTACCACCAAAATTGAAGACAAAAGAGGCTGGGAACGATGTCTAGGACCTTGAAAAGCAAAAAGCTTACGGCACCCAGGATTCCCAAGCCGTCTCCGATCCAAGTACTAACTGGGCCCAACGTTGCTTGACTTGCCAGATCGGACGGGATGGCGTAGTTTCAACGTGGTATGGTCGTAAGCGATGCTGTAAGGGTGCCCACCAGTGACATATCACTGGAAACGACACGTATAGTGTCGAAAAATTGCACACACTGCATCGAAACCTTGTCATTTTCACATATTTCCAAGTTTCCCCAGGTTATTTGATGAAATTTGGGTAATTTTGCGGGTTTTCCGGCGTGGACGCGGGTCGGACGCTGCAGGGACGCCAGCGTCCGCGTCCACCTAGGACGCTAGCATGACACACACCGGCGTCTCCTGACAGCCGCTATCCCAGGGTTGGACCAAGAATAACGTCAAAGTGACTTCAGAAGACGTGAAACACGGACTTCTTCCACTTTCTCTAGTTTTGTTGCCCTTCCCTAAGGAAAGGCTTTCCAAAATTTCAACAACCTCTACATTCGCAGGGTCGGAAGTATTTAGTACCTCAAACTTGGGTAATTAAACCGACTACTGCGGTCTCCACCGCGTTATATCGCTAGAGAGACACCATGCCGACATGGTAGGGGCAGGGCAGTCCGCCGACCGAGAGACGCAGAGAAGCGAGACAGTTCTCCAGCTAGGCCCAAAATTTCGCGTTTTTATCGATTTTTCCTACAGTTACCACCAAAATTGAAGACAAAAGAGGCTGGGAACGATGTCTAGGACCTTGAAAAGCAAAAAGCTTACGGCACCCAGGATTCCCAAGCCGTCTCCGATCCAAGTACTAACTGGGCCCAACGTTGCTTGACTTGCCAGATCGGACGGGATGGCGTAGTTTCAACGTGGTATGGTCGTAAGCGATGCTGTAAGGGTGCCCACCAGTGACATATCACTGGAAACGACACGTATAGTGTCGAAAAATTGCACACACTGCATCGAAACCTTGTCATTTTCACATATTTCCAAGTTTCCCCAGGTTATTTGATGAAATTTGGGTAATTTTGCGGGTTTTCCGGCGTGGACGCGGGTCGGACGCTGCAGGGACGCCAGCGTCCGCGTCCACCTAGGACGCTAGCATGACACACACCGGCGTCTCCTGACAGCCGCTATCCCAGGGTTGGACCAAGAATAACGTCAAAGTGACTTCAGAAGACGTGAAACACGGACTTCTTCCACTTTCTCTAGTTTTGTTGCCCTTCCCTAAGGAAAGGCTTTCCAAAATTTCAACAACCTCTACATTCGCAGGGTCGGAAGTATTTAGTACCTCAAACTTGGGTAATTAAACCGACTACTGCGGTCTCCACCGCGTTATATCGCTAGAGAGACACCATGCCGACATGGTAGGGGCAGGGCAGTCCGCCGACCGAGAGACGCAGAGAAGCGAGACAGTTCTCCAGCTAGGCCCAAAATTTCGCGTTTTTATCGATTTTTCCTACAGTTACCACCAAAATTGAAGACAAAAGAGGCTGGGAACGATGTCTAGGACCTTGAAAAGCAAAAAGCTTACGGCACCCAGGATTCCCAAGCCGTCTCCGATCCAAGTACTAACTGGGCCCAACGTTGCTTGACTTGCCAGATCGGACGGGATGGCGTAGTTTCAACGTGGTATGGTCGTAAGCGATGCTGTAAGGGTGCCCACCAGTGACATATCACTGGAAACGACACGTATAGTGTCGAAAAATTGCACACACTGCATCGAAACCTTGTCATTTTCACATATTTCCAAGTTTCCCCAGGTTATTTGATGAAATTTGGGTAATTTTGCGGGTTTTCCGGCGTGGACGCGGGTCGGACGCTGCAGGGACGCCAGCGTCCGCGTCCACCTAGGACGCTAGCATGACACACACCGGCGTCTCCTGACAGCCGCTATCCCAGGGTTGGACCAAGAATAACGTCAAAGTGACTTCAGAAGACGTGAAACACGGACTTCTTCCACTTTCTCTAGTTTTGTTGCCCTTCCCTAAGGAAAGGCTTTCCAAAATTTCAACAACCTCTACATTCGCAGGGTCGGAAGTATTTAGTACCTCAAACTTGGGTAATTAAACCGACTACTGCGGTCTCCACCGCGTTATATCGCTAGAGAGACACCATGCCGACATGGTAGGGGCAGGGCAGTCCGCCGACCGAGAGACGCAGAGAAGCGAGACAGTTCTCCAGCTAGGCCCAAAATTTCGCGTTTTTATCGATTTTTCCTACAGTTACCACCAAAATTGAAGACAAAAGAGGCTGGGAACGATGTCTAGGACCTTGAAAAGCAAAAAGCTTACGGCACCCAGGATTCCCAAGCCGTCTCCGATCCAAGTACTAACTGGGCCCAACGTTGCTTGACTTGCCAGATCGGACGGGATGGCGTAGTTTCAACGTGGTATGGTCGTAAGCGATGCTGTAAGGGTGCCCACCAGTGACATATCACTGGAAACGACACGTATAGTGTCGAAAAATTGCACACACTGCATCGAAACCTTGTCATTTTCACATATTTCCAAGTTTCCCCAGGTTATTTGATGAAATTTGGGTAATTTTGCGGGTTTTCCGGCGTGGACGCGGGTCGGACGCTGCAGGGACGCCAGCGTCCGCGTCCACCTAGGACGCTAGCATGACACACACCGGCGTCTCCTGACAGCCGCTATCCCAGGGTTGGACCAAGAATAACGTCAAAGTGACTTCAGAAGACGTGAAACACGGACTTCTTCCACTTTCTCTAGTTTTGTTGCCCTTCCCTAAGGAAAGGCTTTCCAAAATTTCAACAACCTCTACATTCGCAGGGTCGGAAGTATTTAGTACCTCAAACTTGGGTAATTAAACCGACTACTGCGGTCTCCACCGCGTTATATCGCTAGAGAGACACCATGCCGACATGGTAGGGGCAGGGCAGTCCGCCGACCGAGAGACGCAGAGAAGCGAGACAGTTCTCCAGCTAGGCCCAAAATTTCGCGTTTTTATCGATTTTTCCTACAGTTACCACCAAAATTGAAGACAAAAGAGGCTGGGAACGATGTCTAGGACCTTGAAAAGCAAAAACCTTACGGCACCCAGGATTCCCAAGCCGTCTCCGATCCAAGTACTAACTGGGCCCAACGTTGCTTGACTTGCCAGATCGGACGGGATGGCGTAGTTTCAACGTGGTATGGTCGTAAGCGATGCTGTAAGGGTGCCCACCAGTGACATATCACTGGAAACGACACGTATAGTGTCGAAAAATTGCACACACTGCATCGAAACCTTGTCATTTTCACATATTTCCAAGTTTCCCCAGGTTATTTGATGAAATTTGGGTAATTTTGCGGGTTTTCCGGCGTGGACGCGGGTCGGACGCTGCAGGGACGCCAGCGTCCGCGTCCACCTAGGACGCTAGCATGACACACACCGGCGTCTCCTGACAGCCGCTATCCCAGGGTTGGACCAAGAATAACGTCAAAGTGACTTCAGAAGACGTGAAACACGGACTTCTTCCACTTTCTCTAGTTTTGTTGCCCTTCCCTAAGGAAAGGCTTTCCAAAATTTCAACAACCTCTACATTCGCAGGGTCGGAAGTATTTAGTACCTCAAACTTGGGTAATTAAACCGACTACTGCGGTCTCCACCGCGTTATATCGCTAGAGAGACACCATGCCGACATGGTAGGGGCAGGGCAGTCCGCCGACCGAGAGACGCAGAGAAGCGAGACAGTTCTCCAGCTAGGCCCAAAATTTCGCGTTTTTATCGATTTTTCCTACAGTTACCACCAAAATTGAAGACAAAAGAGGCTGGGAACGATGTCTAGGACCTTGAAAAGCAAAAAGCTTACGGCACCCAGGATTCCCAAGCCGTCTCCGATCCAAGTACTAACTGGGCCCAACGTTGCTTGACTTGCCAGATCGGACGGGATGGCGTAGTTTCAACGTGGTATGGTCGTAAGCGATGCTGTACGGGTGCCCACCAGTGACATATCACTGGAAACGACACGTATAGTGTCGAAAAATTGCACACACTGCATCGAAACCTTGTCATTTTCACATATTTCCAAGTTTCCCCAGGTTATTTGATGAAATTTGGGTAATTTTGCGGGTTTTCCGGCGTGGACGCGGGTCGGACGCTGCAGGGACGCCAGCGTCCGCGTCCACCTAGGACGCTAGCATGACACACACCGGCGTCTCCTGACAGCCGCTATCCCAGGGTTGGACCAAGAATAACGTCAAAGTGACTTCAGAAGACGTGAAACACGGACTTCTTCCACTTTCTCTAGTTTTGTTGCCCTTCCCTAAGGAAAGGCTTTCCAAAATTTCAACAACCTCTACATTCGCAGGGTCGGAAGTATTTAGTACCTCAAACTTGGGTAATTAAACCGACTACTGCGGTCTCCACCGCGTTATATCGCTAGAGAGACACCATGCCGACATGGTAGGGGCAGGGCAGTCCGCCGACCGAGAGACGCAGAGAAGCGAGACAGTTCTCCAGCTAGGCCCAAAATTTCGCGTTTTTATCGATTTTTCCTACAGTTACCACCAAAATTGAAGACAAAAGAGGCTGGGAACGATGTCTAGGACCTTGAAAAGCAAAAAGCTTACGGCACCCAGGATTCCCAAGCCGTCTCCGATCCAAGTACTAACTGGGCCCAACGTTGCTTGACTTGCCAGATCGGACGGGATGGCGTAGTTTCAACGTGGTATGGTCGTAAGCGATGCTGTACGGGTGCCCACCAGTGACATATCACTGGAAACGACACGTATAGTGTCGAAAAATTGCACACACTGCATCGAAACCTTGTCATTTTCACATATTTCCAAGTTTCCCCAGGTTATTTGATGAAATTTGGGTAATTTTGCGGGTTTTCCGGCGTGGACGCGGGTCGGACGCTGCAGGGACGCCAGCGTCCGCGTCCACCTAGGACGCTAGCATGACACACACCGGCGTCTCCTGACAGCCGCTATCCCAGGGTTGGACCAAGAATAACGTCAAAGTGACTTCAGAAGACGTGAAACACGGACTTCTTCCACTTTCTCTAGTTTTGTTGCCCTTCCCTAAGGAAAGGCTTTCCAAAATTTCAACAACCTCTACATTCGCAGGGTCGGAAGTATTTAGTACCTCAAACTTGGGTAATTAAACCGACTACTGCGGTCTCCACCGCGTTATATCGCTAGAGAGACACCATGCCGACATGGTAGGGGCAGGGCAGTCCGCCGACCGAGAGACGCAGAGAAGCGAGACAGTTCTCCAGCTAGGCCCAAAATTTCGCGTTTTTATCGATTTTTCCTACAGTTACCACCAAAATTGAAGACAAAAGAGGCTAGGAACGATGTCTGGGACCTTGAAAAGCAAAAAGCTTACGGCACCCAGGATTCCCAAGCCGTCTCCGATCCAAGTACTAACTGGGCCCAACGTTGCTTGACTTGCCAGATCGGACGGGATGGCGTAGTTTCAACGTGGTATGGTCGTAAGCGATGCTGTAAGGGTGCCCACCAGTGACATATCACTGGAAACGACACGTATAGTGTCGAAAAATTGCACACACTGCATCGAAACCTTGTCATTTTCACATATTTCCAAGTTTCCCCAGGTTATTTGATGAAATTTGGGTAATTTTGCGGGTTTTCCGGCGTGGACGCGGGTCGGACGCTGCAGGGACGCCAGCGTCCGCGTCCACCTAGGACGCTAGCATGACACACACCGGCGTCTCCTGACAGCCGCTATCCCAGGGTTGGACCAAGAATAACGTCAAAGTGACTTCAGAAGACGTGAAACACGGACTTCTTCCACTTTCTCTAGTTTTGTTGCCCTTCCCTAAGGAAAGGCTTTCCAAAATTTCAACAACCTCTACATTCGCAGGGTCGGAAGTATTTAGTACCTCAAACTTGGGTAATTAAACCGACTACTGCGGTCTCCACCGCGTTATATCGCTAGAGAGACACCATGCCGACATGGTAGGGGCAGGGCAGTCCGCCGACCGAGAGACGCAGAGAAGCGAGACAGTTCTCCAGCTAGGCCCAAAATTTCGCGTTTTTATCGATTTTTCCTACAGTTACCACCAAAATTGAAGACAAAAGAGGCTGGGAACGATGTCTGGGACCTTGAAAAGCAAAAAGCTTACGGCACCCAGGATTCCCAAGCCGTCTCCGATCCAAGTACTAACTGGGCCCAACGTTGCTTGACTTGCCAGATCGGACGGGATGGCGTAGTTTCAACGTGGTATGGTCGTAAGCGATGCTGTAAGGGTGCCCACCAGTGACATATCACTGGAAACGACACGTATAGTGTCGAAAAATTGCACACACTGCATCGAAACCTTGTCATTTTCACATATTTCCAAGTTTCCCCAGGTTATTTGATGAAATTTGGGTAATTTTGCGGGTTTTCCGGCGTGGACGCGGGTCGGACGCTGCAGGGACGCCAGCGTCCGCGTCCACCTAGGACGCTAGCATGACACACACCGGCGTCTCCTGACAGCCGCTATCCCAGGGTTGGACCAAGAATAACGTCAAAGTGACTTCAGAAGACGTGAAACACGGACTTCTTCCACTTTCTCTAGTTTTGTTGCCCTTCCCTAAGGAAAGGCTTTCCAAAATTTCAACAACCTCTACATTCGCAGGGTCGGAAGTATTTAGTACCTCAAACTTGGGTAATTAAACCGACTACTGCGGTCTCCACCGCGTTATATCGCTAGAGAGACACCATGCCGACATGGTAGGGGCAGGGCAGTCCGCCGACCGAGAGACGCAGAGAAGCGAGACAGTTCTCCAGCTAGGCCCAAAATTTCGCGTTTTTATCGATTTTTCCTACAGTTACCACCAAAATTGAAGACAAAAGAGGCTGGGAACGATGTCTAGGACCTTGAAAAGCAAAAAGCTTACGGCACCCAGGATTCCCAAGCCGTCTCCGATCCAAGTACTAACTGGGCCCAACGTTGCTTGACTTGCCAGATCGGACGGGATGGCGTAGTTTCAACGTGGTATGGTCGTAAGCGATGCTGTACGGGTGCCCACCAGTGACATATCACTGGAAACGACACGTATAGTGTCGAAAAATTGCACACACTGCATCGAAACCTTGTCATTTTCACATATTTCCAAGTTTCCCCAGGTTATTTGATGAAATTTGGGTAATTTTGCGGGTTTTCCGGCGTGGACGCGGGTCGGACGCTGCAGGGACGCCAGCGTCCGCGTCCACCTAGGACGCTAGCATGACACACACCGGCGTCTCCTGACAGCCGCTATCCCAGGGTTGGACCAAGAATAACGTCAAAGTGACTTCAGAAGACGTGAAACACGGACTTCTTCCACTTTCTCTAGTTTTGTTGCCCTTCCCTAAGGAAAGGCTTTCCAAAATTTCAACAACCTCTACATTCGCAGGGTCGGAAGTATTTAGTACCTCAAACTTGGGTAATTAAACCGACTACTGCGGTCTCCACCGCGTTATATCGCTAGAGAGACACCATGCCGACATGGTAGGGGCAGGGCAGTCCGCCGACCGAGAGACGCAGAGAAGCGAGACAGTTCTCCAGCTAGGCCCAAAATTTCGCGTTTTTATCGATTTTTCCTACAGTTACCACCAAAATTGAAGACAAAAGAGGCTGGGAACGATGTCTAGGACCTTGAAAAGCAAAAAGCTTACGGCACCCAGGATTCCCAAGCCGTCTCCGATCCAAGTACTAACTGGGCCCAACGTTGCTTGACTTGCCAGATCGGACGGGATGGCGTAGTTTCAACGTGGTATGGTCGTAAGCGATGCTGTACGGGTGCCCACCAGTGACATATCACTGGAAACGACACGTATAGTGTCGAAAAATTGCACACACTGCATCGAAACCTTGTCATTTTCACATATTTCCAAGTTTCCCCAGGTTATTTGATGAAATTTGGGTAATTTTGCGGGTTTTCCGGCGTGGACGCGGGTCGGACGCTGCAGGGACGCCAGCGTCCGCGTCCACCTAGGACGCTAGCATGACACACACCGGCGTCTCCTGACAGCCGCTATCCCAGGGTTGGACCAAGAATAACGTCAAAGTGACTTCAGAAGACGTGAAACACGGACTTCTTCCACTTTCTCTAGTTTTGTTGCCCTTCCCTAAGGAAAGGCTTTCCAAAATTTCAACAACCTCTACATTCGCAGGGTCGGAAGTATTTAGTACCTCAAACTTGGGTAATTAAACCGACTACTGCGGTCTCCACCGCGTTATATCGCTAGAGAGACACCATGCCGACATGGTAGGGGCAGGGCAGTCCGCCGACCGAGAGACGCAGAGAAGCGAGACAGTTCTCCAGCTAGGCCCAAAATTTCGCGTTTTTATCGATTTTTCCTACAGTTACCACCAAAATTGAAGACAAAAGAGGCTGGGAACGATGTCTAGGACCTTGAAAAGCAAAAAGCTTACGGCACCCAGGATTCCCAAGCCGTCTCCGATCCAAGTACTAACTGGGCCCAACGTTGCTTGACTTGCCAGATCGGACGGGATGGCGTAGTTTCAACGTGGTATGGTCGTAAGCGATGCTGTACGGGTGCCCACCAGTGACATATCACTGGAAACGACACGTATAGTGTCGAAAAATTGCACACACTGCATCGAAACCTTGTCATTTTCACATATTTCCAAGTTTCCCCAGGTTATTTGATGAAATTTGGGTAATTTTGCGGGTTTTCCGGCGTGGACGCGGGTCGGACGCTGCAGGGACGCCAGCGTCCGCGTCCACCTAGGACGCTAGCATGACACACACCGGCGTCTCCTGACAGCCGCTATCCCAGGGTTGGACCAAGAATAACGTCAAAGTGACTTCAGAAGACGTGAAACACGGACTTCTTCCACTTTCTCTAGTTTTGTTGCCCTTCCCTAAGGAAAGGCTTTCCAAAATTTCAACAACCTCTACATTCGCAGGGTCGGAAGTATTTAGTACCTCAAACTTGGGTAATTAAACCGACTACTGCGGTCTCCACCGCGTTATATCGCTAGAGAGACACCATGCCGACATGGTAGGGGCAGGGCAGTCCGCCGACCGAGAGACGCAGAGAAGCGAGACAGTTCTCCAGCTAGGCCCAAAATTTCGCGTTTTTATCGATTTTTCCTACAGTTACCACCAAAATTGAAGACAAAAGAGGCTGGGAACGATGTCTAGGACCTTGAAAAGCAAAAAGCTTACGGCACCCAGGATTCCCAAGCCGTCTCCGATCCAAGTACTAACTGGGCCCAACGTTGCTTGACTTGCCAGATCGGACGGGATGGCGTAGTTTCAACGTGGTATGGTCGTAAGCGATGCTGTAAGGGTGCCCACCAGTGACATATCACTGGAAACGACACGTATAGTGTCGAAAAATTGCACACACTGCATCGAAACCTTGTCATTTTCACATATTTCCAAGTTTCCCCAGGTTATTTGATGAAATTTGGGTAATTTTGCGGGTTTTCCGGCGTGGACGCGGGTCGGACGCTGCAGGGACGCCAGCGTCCGCGTCCACCTAGGACGCTAGCATGACACACACCGGCGTCTCCTGACAGCCGCTATCCCAGGGTTGGACCAAGAATAACGTCAAAGTGACTTCAGAAGACGTGAAACACGGACTTCTTCCACTTTCTCTAGTTTTGTTGCCCTTCCCTAAGGAAAGGCTTTCCAAAATTTCAACAACCTCTACATTCGCAGGGTCGGAAGTATTTAGTACCTCAAACTTGGGTAATTAAACCGACTACTGCGGTCTCCACCGCGTTATATCGCTAGAGAGACACCATGCCGACATGGTAGGGGCAGGGCAGTCCGCCGACCGAGAGACGCAGAGAAGCGAGACAGTTCTCCAGCTAGGCCCAAAATTTCGCGTTTTTATCGATTTTTCCTACAGTTACCACCAAAATTGAAGACAAAAGAGGCTGGGAACGATGTCTAGGACCTTGAAAAGCAAAAAGCTTACGGCACCCAGGATTCCCAAGCCGTCTCCGATCCAAGTACTAACTGGGCCCAACGTTGCTTGACTTGCCAGATCGGACGGGATGGCGTAGTTTCAACGTGGTATGGTCGTAAGCGATGCTGTAAGGGTGCCCACCAGTGACATATCACTGGAAACGACACGTATAGTGTCGAAAAATTGCACACACTGCATCGAAACCTTGTCATTTTCACATATTTCCAAGTTTCCCCAGGTTATTTGATGAAATTTGGGTAATTTTGCGGGTTTTCCGGCGTGGACGCGGGTCGGACGCTGCAGGGACGCCAGCGTCCGCGTCCACCTAGGACGCTAGCATGACACACACCGGCGTCTCCTGACAGCCGCTATCCCAGGGTTGGACCAAGAATAACGTCAAAGTGACTTCAGAAGACGTGAAACACGGACTTCTTCCACTTTCTCTAGTTTTGTTGCCCTTCCCTAAGGAAAGGCTTTCCAAAATTTCAACAACCTCTACATTCGCAGGGTCGGAAGTATTTAGTACCTCAAACTTGGGTAATTAAACCGACTACTGCGGTCTCCACCGCGTTATATCGCTAGAGAGACACCATGCCGACATGGTAGGGGCAGGGCAGTCCGCCGACCGAGAGACGCAGAGAAGCGAGACAGTTCTCCAGCTAGGCCCAAAATTTCGCGTTTTTATCGATTTTTCCTACAGTTACCACCAAAATTGAAGACAAAAGAGGCTGGGAACGATGTCTAGGACCTTGAAAAGCAAAAAGCTTACGGCACCCAGGATTCCCAAGCCGTCTCCGATCCAAGTACTAACTGGGCCCAACGTTGCTTGACTTGCCAGATCGGACGGGATGGCGTAGTTTCAACGTGGTATGGTCGTAAGCGATGCTGTAAGGGTGCCCACCAGTGACATATCACTGGAAACGACACGTATAGTGTCGAAAAATTGCACACACTGCATCGAAACCTTGTCATTTTCACATATTTCCAAGTTTCCCCAGGTTATTTGATGAAATTTGGGTAATTTTGCGGGTTTTCCGGCGTGGACGCGGGTCGGACGCTGCAGGGACGCCAGCGTCCGCGTCCACCTAGGACGCTAGCATGACACACACCGGCGTCTCCTGACAGCCGCTATCCCAGGGTTGGACCAAGAATAACGTCAAAGTGACTTCAGAAGACGTGAAACACGGACTTCTTCCACTTTCTCTAGTTTTGTTGCCCTTCCCTAAGGAAAGGCTTTCCAAAATTTCAACAACCTCTACATTCGCAGGGTCGGAAGTATTTAGTACCTCAAACTTGGGTAATTAAACCGACTACTGCGGTCTCCACCGCGTTATATCGCTAGAGAGACACCATGCCGACATGGTAGGGGCAGGGCAGTCCGCCGACCGAGAGACGCAGAGAAGCGAGACAGTTCTCCAGCTAGGCCCAAAATTTCGCGTTTTTATCGATTTTTCCTACAGTTACCACCAAAATTGAAGACAAAAGAGGCTGGGAACGATGTCTAGGACCTTGAAAAGCAAAAAGCTTACGGCACCCAGGATTCCCAAGCCGTCTCCGATCCAAGTACTAACTGGGCCCAACGTTGCTTGACTTGCCAGATCGGACGGGATGGCGTAGTTTCAACGTGGTATGGTCGTAAGCGATGCTGTACGGGTGCCCACCAGTGACATATCACTGGAAACGACACGTATAGTGTCGAAAAATTGCACACACTGCATCGAAACCTTGTCATTTTCACATATTTCCAAGTTTCCCCAGGTTATTTGATGAAATTTGGGTAATTTTGCGGGTTTTCCGGCGTGGACGCGGGTCGGACGCTGCAGGGACGCCAGCGTCCGCGTCCACCTAGGACGCTAGCATGACACACACCGGCGTCTCCTGACAGCCGCTATCCCAGGGTTGGACCAAGAATAACGTCAAAGTGACTTCAGAAGACGTGAAACACGGACTTCTTCCACTTTCTCTAGTTTTGTTGCCCTTCCCTAAGGAAAGGCTTTCCAAAATTTCAACAACCTCTACATTCGCAGGGTCGGAAGTATTTAGTACCTCAAACTTGGGTAATTAAACCGACTACTGCGGTCTCCACCGCGTTATATCGCTAGAGAGACACCATGCCGACATGGTAGGGGCAGGGCAGTCCGCCGACCGAGAGACGCAGAGAAGCGAGACAGTTCTCCAGCTAGGCCCAAAATTTCGCGTTTTTATCGATTTTTCCTACAGTTACCACCAAAATTGAAGACAAAAGAGGCTGGGAACGATGTCTAGGACCTTGAAAAGCAAAAAGCTTACGGCACCCAGGATTCCCAAGCCGTCTCCGATCCAAGTACTAACTGGGCCCAACGTTGCTTGACTTGCCAGATCGGACGGGATGGCGTAGTTTCAACGTGGTATGGTCGTAAGCGATGCTGTACGGGTGCCCACCAGTGACATATCACTGGAAACGACACGTATAGTGTCGAAAAATTGCACACATTGCATCGAAACCTTGTCATTTTCACATATTTCCAAGTTTCCCCAGGTTATTTGATGAAATTTGGGTAATTTTGCGGGTTTTCCGGCGTGGACGCGGGTCGGACGCTGCAGGGACGCCAGCGTCCGCGTCCACCTAGGACGCTAGCATGACACACACCGGCGTCTCCTGACAGCCGCTATCCCAGGGTTGGACCAAGAATAACGTCAAAGTGACTTCAGAAGACGTGAAACACGGACTTCTTCCACTTTCTCTAGTTTTGTTGCCCTTCCCTAAGGAAAGGCTTTCCAAAATTTCAACAACCTCTACATTCGCAGGGTCGGAAGTATTTAGTACCTCAAACTTGGGTAATTAAACCGACTACTGCGGTCTCCACCGCGTTATATCGCTAGAGAGACACCATGCCGACATGGTAGGGGCAGGGCAGTCCGCCGACCGAGAGACGCAGAGAAGCGAGACAGTTCTCCAGCTAGGCCCAAAATTTCGCGTTTTTATCGATTTTTCCTACAGTTACCACCAAAATTGAAGACAAAAGAGGCTGGGAACGATGTCTAGGACCTTGAAAAGCAAAAAGCTTACGGCACCCAGGATTCCCAAGCCGTCTCCGATCCAAGTACTAACTGGGCCCAACGTTGCTTGACTTGCCAGATCGGACGGGATGGCGTAGTTTCAACGTGGTATGGTCGTAAGCGATGCTGTACGGGTGCCCACCAGTGACATATCACTGGAAACGACACGTATAGTGTCGAAAAATTGCACACACTGCATCGAAACCTTGTCATTTTCACATATTTCCAAGTTTCCCCAGGTTATTTGATGAAATTTGGGTAATTTTGCGGGTTTTCCGGCGTGGACGCGGGTCGGACGCTGCAGGGACGCCAGCGTCCGCGTCCACCTAGGACGCTAGCATGACACACACCGGCGTCTCCTGACAGCCGCTATCCCAGGGTTGGACCAAGAATAACGTCAAAGTGACTTCAGAAGACGTGAAACACGGACTTCTTCCACTTTCTCTAGTTTTGTTGCCCTTCCCTAAGGAAAGGCTTTCCAAAATTTCAACAACCTCTACATTCGCAGGGTCGGAAGTATTTAGTACCTCAAACTTGGGTAATTAAACCGACTACTGCGGTCTCCACCGCGTTATATCGCTAGAGAGACACCATGCCGACATGGTAGGGGCAGGGCAGTCCGCCGACCGAGAGACGCAGAGAAGCGAGACAGTTCTCCAGCTAGGCCCAAAATTTCGCGTTTTTATCGATTTTTCCTACAGTTACCACCAAAATTGAAGACAAAAGAGGCTGGGAACGATGTCTAGGACCTTGAAAAGCAAAAAGCTTACGGCACCCAGGATTCCCAAGCCGTCTCCGATCCAAGTACTAACTGGGCCCAACGTTGCTTGACTTGCCAGATCGGACGGGATGGCGTAGTTTCAACGTGGTATGGTCGTAAGCGATGCTGTACGGGTGCCCACCAGTGACATATCACTGGAAACGACACGTATAGTGTCGAAAAATTGCACACATTGCATCGAAACCTTGTCATTTTCACATATTTCCAAGTTTCCCCAGGTTATTTGATGAAATTTGGGTAATTTTGCGGGTTTTCCGGCGTGGACGCGGGTCGGACGCTGCAGGGACGCCAGCGTCCGCGTCCACCTAGGACGCTAGCATGACACACACCGGCGTCTCCTGACAGCCGCTATCCCAGGGTTGGACCAAGAATAACGTCAAAGTGACTTCAGAAGACGTGAAACACGGACTTCTTCCACTTTCTCTAGTTTTGTTGCCCTTCCCTAAGGAAAGGCTTTCCAAAATTTCAACAACCTCTACATTCGCAGGGTCGGAAGTATTTAGTACCTCAAACTTGGGTAATTAAACCGACTACTGCGGTCTCCACCGCGTTATATCGCTAGAGAGACACCATGCCGACATGGTAGGGGCAGGGCAGTCCGCCGACCGAGAGACGCAGAGAAGCGAGACAGTTCTCCAGCTAGGCCCAAAATTTCGCGTTTTTATCGATTTTTCCTACAGTTACCACCAAAATTGAAGACAAAAGAGGCTGGGAACGATGTCTAGGACCTTGAAAAGCAAAAAGCTTACGGCACCCAGGATTCCCAAGCCGTCTCCGATCCAAGTACTAACTGGGCCCAACGTTGCTTGACTTGCCAGATCGGACGGGATGGCGTAGTTTCAACGTGGTATGGTCGTAAGCGATGCTGTACGGGTGCCCACCAGTGACATATCACTGGAAACGACACGTATAGTGTCGAAAAATTGCACACACTGCATCGAAACCTTGTCATTTTCACATATTTCCAAGTTTCCCCAGGTTATTTGATGAAATTTGGGTAATTTTGCGGGTTTTCCGGCGTGGACGCGGGTCGGACGCTGCAGGGACGCCAGCGTCCGCGTCCACCTAGGACGCTAGCATGACACACACCGGCGTCTCCTGACAGCCGCTATCCCAGGGTTGGACCAAGAATAACGTCAAAGTGACTTCAGAAGACGTGAAACACGGACTTCTTCCACTTTCTCTAGTTTTGTTGCCCTTCCCTAAGGAAAGGCTTTCCAAAATTTCAACAACCTCTACATTCGCAGGGTCGGAAGTATTTAGTACCTCAAACTTGGGTAATTAAACCGACTACTGCGGTCTCCACCGCGTTATATCGCTAGAGAGACACCATGCCGACATGGTAGGGGCAGGGCAGTCCGCCGACCGAGAGACGCAGAGAAGCGAGACAGTTCTCCAGCTAGGCCCAAAATTTCGCGTTTTTATCGATTTTTCCTACAGTTACCACCAAAATTGAAGACAAAAGAGGCTGGGAACGATGTCTAGGACCTTGAAAAGCAAAAAGCTTACGGCACCCAGGATTCCCAAGCCGTCTCCGATCCAAGTACTAACTGGGCCCAACGTTGCTTGACTTGCCAGATCGGACGGGATGGCGTAGTTTCAACGTGGTATGGTCGTAAGCGATGCTGTAAGGGTGCCCACCAGTGACATATCACTGGAAACGACACGTATAGTGTCGAAAAATTGCACACACTGCATCGAAACCTTGTCATTTTCACATATTTCCAAGTTTCCCCAGGTTATTTGATGAAATTTGGGTAATTTTGCGGGTTTTCCGGCGTGGACGCGGGTCGGACGCTGCAGGGACGCCAGCGTCCGCGTCCACCTAGGACGCTAGCATGACACACACCGGCGTCTCCTGACAGCCGCTATCCCAGGGTTGGACCAAGAATAACGTCAAAGTGACTTCAGAAGACGTGAAACACGGACTTCTTCCACTTTCTCTAGTTTTGTTGCCCTTCCCTAAGGAAAGGCTTTCCAAAATTTCAACAACCTCTACATTCGCAGGGTCGGAAGTATTTAGTACCTCAAACTTGGGTAATTAAACCGACTACTGCGGTCTCCACCGCGTTATATCGCTAGAGAGACACCATGCCGACATGGTAGGGGCAGGGCAGTCCGCCGACCGAGAGACGCAGAGAAGCGAGACAGTTCTCCAGCTAGGCCCAAAATTTCGCGTTTTTATCGATTTTTCCTACAGTTACCACCAAAATTGAAGACAAAAGAGGCTGGGAACGATGTCTAGGACCTTGAAAAGCAAAAAGCTTACGGCACCCAGGATTCCCAAGCCGTCTCCGATCCAAGTACTAACTGGGCCCAACGTTGCTTGACTTGCCAGATCGGACGGGATGGCGTAGTTTCAACGTGGTATGGTCGTAAGCGATGCTGTACGGGTGCCCACCAGTGACATATCACTGGAAACGACACGTATAGTGTCGAAAAATTGCACACACTGCATCGAAACCTTGTCATTTTCACATATTTCCAAGTTTCCCCAGGTTATTTGATGAAATTTGGGTAATTTTGCGGGTTTTCCGGCGTGGACGCGGGTCGGACGCTGCAGGGACGCCAGCGTCCGCGTCCACCTAGGACGCTAGCATGACACACACCGGCGTCTCCTGACAGCCGCTATCCCAGGGTTGGACCAAGAATAACGTCAAAGTGACTTCAGAAGACGTGAAACACGGACTTCTTCCACTTTCTCTAGTTTTGTTGCCCTTCCCTAAGGAAAGGCTTTCCAAAATTTCAACAACCTCTACATTCGCAGGGTCGGAAGTATTTAGTACCTCAAACTTGGGTAATTAAACCGACTACTGCGGTCTCCACCGCGTTATATCGCTAGAGAGACACCATGCCGACATGGTAGGGGCAGGGCAGTCCGCCGACCGAGAGACGCAGAGAAGCGAGACAGTTCTCCAGCTAGGCCCAAAATTTCGCGTTTTTATCGATTTTTCCTACAGTTACCACCAAAATTGAAGACAAAAGAGGCTGGGAACGATGTCTAGGACCTTGAAAAGCAAAAAGCTTACGGCACCCAGGATTCCCAAGCCGTCTCCGATCCAAGTACTAACTGGGCCCAACGTTGCTTGACTTGCCAGATCGGACGGGATGGCGTAGTTTCAACGTGGTATGGTCGTAAGCGATGCTGTACGGGTGCCCACCAGTGACATATCACTGGAAACGACACGTATAGTGTCGAAAAATTGCACACATTGCATCGAAACCTTGTCATTTTCACATATTTCCAAGTTTCCCCAGGTTATTTGATGAAATTTGGGTAATTTTGCGGGTTTTCCGGCGTGGACGCGGGTCGGACGCTGCAGGGACGCCAGCGTCCGCGTCCACCTAGGACGCTAGCATGACACACACCGGCGTCTCCTGACAGCCGCTATCCCAGGGTTGGACCAAGAATAACGTCAAAGTGACTTCAGAAGACGTGAAACACGGACTTCTTCCACTTTCTCTAGTTTTGTTGCCCTTCCCTAAGGAAAGGCTTTCCAAAATTTCAACAACCTCTACATTCGCAGGGTCGGAAGTATTTAGTACCTCAAACTTGGGTAATTAAACCGACTACTGCGGTCTCCACCGCGTTATATCGCTAGAGAGACACCATGCCGACATGGTAGGGGCAGGGCAGTCCGCCGACCGAGAGACGCAGAGAAGCGAGACAGTTCTCCAGCTAGGCCCAAAATTTCGCGTTTTTATCGATTTTTCCTACAGTTACCACCAAAATTGAAGACAAAAGAGGCTGGGAACGATGTCTAGGACCTTGAAAAGCAAAAAGCTTACGGCACCCAGGATTCCCAAGCCGTCTCCGATCCAAGTACTAACTGGGCCCAACGTTGCTTGACTTGCCAGATCGGACGGGATGGCGTAGTTTCAACGTGGTATGGTCGTAAGCGATGCTGTACGGGTGCCCACCAGTGACATATCACTGGAAACGACACGTATAGTGTCGAAAAATTGCACACACTGCATCGAAACCTTGTCATTTTCACATATTTCCAAGTTTCCCCAGGTTATTTGATGAAATTTGGGTAATTTTGCGGGTTTTCCGGCGTGGACGCGGGTCGGACGCTGCAGGGACGCCAGCGTCCGCGTCCACCTAGGACGCTAGCATGACACACACCGGCGTCTCCTGACAGCCGCTATCCCAGGGTTGGACCAAGAATAACGTCAAAGTGACTTCAGAAGACGTGAAACACGGACTTCTTCCACTTTCTCTAGTTTTGTTGCCCTTCCCTAAGGAAAGGCTTTCCAAAATTTCAACAACCTCTACATTCGCAGGGTCGGAAGTATTTAGTACCTCAAACTTGGGTAATTAAACCGACTACTGCGGTCTCCACCGCGTTATATCGCTAGAGAGACACCATGCCGACATGGTAGGGGCAGGGCAGTCCGCCGACCGAGAGACGCAGAGAAGCGAGACAGTTCTCCAGCTAGGCCCAAAATTTCGCGTTTTTATCGATTTTTCCTACAGTTACCACCAAAATTGAAGACAAAAGAGGCTGGGAACGATGTCTAGGACCTTGAAAAGCAAAAAGCTTACGGCACCCAGGATTCCCAAGCCGTCTCCGATCCAAGTACTAACTGGGCCCAACGTTGCTTGACTTGCCAGATCGGACGGGATGGCGTAGTTTCAACGTGGTATGGTCGTAAGCGATGCTGTACGGGTGCCCACCAGTGACATATCACTGGAAACGACACGTATAGTGTCGAAAAATTGCACACACTGCATCGAAACCTTGTCATTTTCACATATTTCCAAGTTTCCCCAGGTTATTTGATGAAATTTGGGTAATTTTGCGGGTTTTCCGGCGTGGACGCGGGTCGGACGCTGCAGGGACGCCAGCGTCCGCGTCCACCTAGGACGCTAGCATGACACACACCGGCGTCTCCTGACAGCCGCTATCCCAGGGTTGGACCAAGAATAACGTCAAAGTGACTTCAGAAGACGTGAAACACGGACTTCTTCCACTTTCTCTAGTTTTGTTGCCCTTCCCTAAGGAAAGGCTTTCCAAAATTTCAACAACCTCTACATTCGCAGGGTCGGAAGTATTTAGTACCTCAAACTTGGGTAATTAAACCGACTACTGCGGTCTCCACCGCGTTATATCGCTAGAGAGACACCATGCCGACATGGTAGGGGCAGGGCAGTCCGCCGACCGAGAGACGCAGAGAAGCGAGACAGTTCTCCAGCTAGGCCCAAAATTTCGCGTTTTTATCGATTTTTCCTACAGTTACCACCAAAATTGAAGACAAAAGAGGCTGGGAACGATGTCTAGGACCTTGAAAAGCAAAAAGCTTACGGCACCCAGGATTCCCAAGCCGTCTCCGATCCAAGTACTAACTGGGCCCAACGTTGCTTGACTTGCCAGATCGGACGGGATGGCGTAGTTTCAACGTGGTATGGTCGTAAGCGATGCTGTAAGGGTGCCCACCAGTGACATATCACTGGAAACGACACGTATAGTGTCGAAAAATTGCACACACTGCATCGAAACCTTGTCATTTTCACATATTTCCAAGTTTCCCCAGGTTATTTGATGAAATTTGGGTAATTTTGCGGGTTTTCCGGCGTGGACGCGGGTCGGACGCTGCAGGGACGCCAGCGTCCGCGTCCACCTAGGACGCTAGCATGACACACACCGGCGTCTCCTGACAGCCGCTATCCCAGGGTTGGACCAAGAATAACGTCAAAGTGATTTCAGAAGACGTGAAACACGGACTTCTTCCACTTTCTCTAGTTTTGTTGCCCTTCCCTAAGGAAAGGCTTTCCAAAATTTCAACAACCTCTACATTCGCAGGGTCGGAAGTATTTAGTACCTCAAACTTGGGTAATTAAACCGACTACTGCAGTCTCCACCGCGTTATATCGCTAGAGAGACACCATGCCGACATGGTAGGGGCAGGGCAGTCCGCCGACCGAGAGACGCAGAGAAGCGAGACAGTTCTCCAGCTAGGCCCAAAATTTCGCGTTTTTATCGATTTTTCCTACAGTTACCACCAAAATTGAAGACAAAAGAGGCTGGGAACGATGTCTAGGACCTTGAAAAGCAAAAAGCTTACGGCACCCAGGATTCCCAAGCCGTCTCCGATCCAAGTACTAACTGGGCCCAACGTTGCTTGACTTGCCAGATCGGACGGGATGGCGTAGTTTCAACGTGGTATGGTCGTAAGCGATGCTGTAAGGGTGCCCACCAGTGACATATCACTGGAAACGACACGTATAGTGTCGAAAAATTGCACACACTGCATCGAAACCTTGTCATTTTCACATATTTCCAAGTTTCCCCAGGTTATTTGATGAAATTTGGGTAATTTTGCGGGTTTTCCGGCGTGGACGCGGGTCGGACGCTGCAGGGACGCCAGCGTCCGCGTCCACCTAGGACGCTAGCATGACACACACCGGCGTCTCCTGACAGCCGCTATCCCAGGGTTGGACCAAGAATAACGTCAAAGTGACTTCAGAAGACGTGAAACACGGACTTCTTCCACTTTCTCTAGTTTTGTTGCCCTTCCCTAAGGAAAGGCTTTCCAAAATTTCAACAACCTCTACATTCGCAGGGTCGGAAGTATTTAGTACCTCAAACTTGGGTAATTAAACCGACTACTGCGGTCTCCACCGCGTTATATCGCTAGAGAGACACCATGCCGACATGGTAGGGGCAGGGCAGTCCGCCGACCGAGAGACGCAGAGAAGCGAGACAGTTCTCCAGCTAGGCCCAAAATTTCGCGTTTTTATCGATTTTTCCTACAGTTACCACCAAAATTGAAGACAAAAGAGGCTGGGAACGATGTCTAGGACCTTGAAAAGCAAAAAGCTTACGGCACCCAGGATTCCCAAGCCGTCTCCGATCCAAGTACTAACTGGGCCCAACGTTGCTTGACTTGCCAGATCGGACGGGATGGCGTAGTTTCAACGTGGTATGGTCGTAAGCGATGCTGTAAGGGTGCCCACCAGTGACATATCACTGGAAACGACACGTATAGTGTCGAAAAATTGCACACACTGCATCGAAACCTTGTCATTTTCACATATTTCCAAGTTTCCCCAGGTTATTTGATGAAATTTGGGTAATTTTGCGGGTTTTCCGGCGTGGACGCGGGTCGGACGCTGCAGGGACGCCAGCGTCCGCGTCCACCTAGGACGCTAGCATGACACACACCGGCGTCTCCTGACAGCCGCTATCCCAGGGTTGGACCAAGAATAACGTCAAAGTGACTTCAGAAGACGTGAAACACGGACTTCTTCCACTTTCTCTAGTTTTGTTGCCCTTCCCTAAGGAAAGGCTTTCCAAAATTTCAACAACCTCTACATTCGCAGGGTCGGAAGTATTTAGTACCTCAAACTTGGGTAATTAAACCGACTACTGCGGTCTCCACCGCGTTATATCGCTAGAGAGACACCATGCCGACATGGTAGGGGCAGGGCAGTCCGCCGACCGAGAGACGCAGAGAAGCGAGACAGTTCTCCAGCTAGGCCCAAAATTTCGCGTTTTTATCGATTTTTCCTACAGTTACCACCAAAATTGAAGACAAAAGAGGCTGGGAACGATGTCTAGGACCTTGAAAAGCAAAAAGCTTACGGCACCCAGGATTCCCAAGCCGTCTCCGATCCAAGTACTAACTGGGCCCAACGTTGCTTGACTTGCCAGATCGGACGGGATGGCGTAGTTTCAACGTGGTATGGTCGTAAGCGATGCTGTACGGGTGCCCACCAGTGACATATCACTGGAAACGACACGTATAGTGTCGAAAAATTGCACACACTGCATCGAAACCTTGTCATTTTCACATATTTCCAAGTTTCCCCAGGTTATTTGATGAAATTTGGGTAATTTTGCGGGTTTTCCGGCGTGGACGCGGGTCGGACGCTGCAGGGACGCCAGCGTCCGCGTCCACCTAGGACGCTAGCATGACACACACCGGCGTCTCCTGACAGCCGCTATCCCAGGGTTGGACCAAGAATAACGTCAAAGTGACTTCAGAAGACGTGAAACACGGACTTCTTCCACTTTCTCTAGTTTTGTTGCCCTTCCCTAAGGAAAGGCTTTCCAAAATTTCAACAACCTCTACATTCGCAGGGTCGGAAGTATTTAGTACCTCAAACTTGGGTAATTAAACCGACTACTGCGGTCTCCACCGCGTTATATCGCTAGAGAGACACCATGCCGACATGGTAGGGGCAGGGCAGTCCGCCGACCGAGAGACGCAGAGAAGCGAGACAGTTCTCCAGCTAGGCCCAAAATTTCGCGTTTTTATCGATTTTTCCTACAGTTACCACCAAAATTGAAGACAAAAGAGGCTGGGAACGATGTCTAGGACCTTGAAAAGCAAAAAGCTTACGGCACCCAGGATTCCCAAGCCGTCTCCGATCCAAGTACTAACTGGGCCCAACGTTGCTTGACTTGCCAGATCGGACGGGATGGCGTAGTTTCAACGTGGTATGGTCGTAAGCGATGCTGTACGGGTGCCCACCAGTGACATATCACTGGAAACGACACGTATAGTGTCGAAAAATTGCACACATTGCATCGAAACCTTGTCATTTTCACATATTTCCAAGTTTCCCCAGGTTATTTGATGAAATTTGGGTAATTTTGCGGGTTTTCCGGCGTGGACGCGGGTCGGACGCTGCAGGGACGCCAGCGTCCGCGTCCACCTAGGACGCTAGCATGACACACACCGGCGTCTCCTGACAGCCGCTATCCCAGGGTTGGACCAAGAATAACGTCAAAGTGACTTCAGAAGACGTGAAACACGGACTTCTTCCACTTTCTCTAGTTTTGTTGCCCTTCCCTAAGGAAAGGCTTTCCAAAATTTCAACAACCTCTACATTCGCAGGGTCGGAAGTATTTAGTACCTCAAACTTGGGTAATTAAACCGACTACTGCGGTCTCCACCGCGTTATATCGCTAGAGAGACACCATGCCGACATGGTAGGGGCAGGGCAGTCCGCCGACCGAGAGACGCAGAGAAGCGAGACAGTTCTCCAGCTAGGCCCAAAATTTCGCGTTTTTATCGATTTTTCCTACAGTTACCACCAAAATTGAAGACAAAAGAGGCTGGGAACGATGTCTAGGACCTTGAAAAGCAAAAAGCTTACGGCACCCAGGATTCCCAAGCCGTCTCCGATCCAAGTACTAACTGGGCCCAACGTTGCTTGACTTGCCAGATCGGACGGGATGGCGTAGTTTCAACGTGGTATGGTCGTAAGCGATGCTGTACGGGTGCCCACCAGTGACATATCACTGGAAACGACACGTATAGTGTCGAAAAATTGCACACACTGCATCGAAACCTTGTCATTTTCACATATTTCCAAGTTTCCCCAGGTTATTTGATGAAATTTGGGTAATTTTGCGGGTTTTCCGGCGTGGACGCGGGTCGGACGCTGCAGGGACGCCAGCGTCCGCGTCCACCTAGGACGCTAGCATGACACACACCGGCGTCTCCTGACAGCCGCTATCCCAGGGTTGGACCAAGAATAACGTCAAAGTGACTTCAGAAGACGTGAAACACGGACTTCTTCCACTTTCTCTAGTTTTGTTGCCCTTCCCTAAGGAAAGGCTTTCCAAAATTTCAACAACCTCTACATTCGCAGGGTCGGAAGTATTTAGTACCTCAAACTTGGGTAATTAAACCGACTACTGCGGTCTCCACCGCGTTATATCGCTAGAGAGACACCATGCCGACATGGTAGGGGCAGGGCAGTCCGCCGACCGAGAGACGCAGAGAAGCGAGACAGTTCTCCAGCTAGGCCCAAAATTTCGCGTTTTTATCGATTTTTCCTACAGTTACCACCAAAATTGAAGACAAAAGAGGCTGGGAACGATGTCTAGGACCTTGAAAAGCAAAAAGCTTACGGCACCCAGGATTCCCAAGCCGTCTCCGATCCAAGTACTAACTGGGCCCAACGTTGCTTGACTTGCCAGATCGGACGGGATGGCGTAGTTTCAACGTGGTATGGTCGTAAGCGATGCTGTACGGGTGCCCACCAGTGACATATCACTGGAAACGACACGTATAGTGTCGAAAAATTGCACACACTGCATCGAAACCTTGTCATTTTCACATATTTCCAAGTTTCCCCAGGTTATTTGATGAAATTTGGGTAATTTTGCGGGTTTTCCGGCGTGGACGCGGGTCGGACGCTGCAGGGACGCCAGCGTCCGCGTCCACCTAGGACGCTAGCATGACACACACCGGCGTCTCCTGACAGCCGCTATCCCAGGGTTGGACCAAGAATAACGTCAAAGTGACTTCAGAAGACGTGAAACACGGACTTCTTCCACTTTCTCTAGTTTTGTTGCCCTTCCCTAAGGAAAGGCTTTCCAAAATTTCAACAACCTCTACATTCGCAGGGTCGGAAGTATTTAGTACCTCAAACTTGGGTAATTAAACCGACTACTGCGGTCTCCACCGCGTTATATCGCTAGAGAGACACCATGCCGACATGGTAGGGGCAGGGCAGTCCGCCGACCGAGAGACGCAGAGAAGCGAGACAGTTCTCCAGCTAGGCCCAAAATTTCGCGTTTTTATCGATTTTTCCTACAGTTACCACCAAAATTGAAGACAAAAGAGGCTGGGAACGATGTCTAGGACCTTGAAAAGCAAAAAGCTTACGGCACCCAGGATTCCCAAGCCGTCTCCGATCCAAGTACTAACTGGGCCCAACGTTGCTTGACTTGCCAGATCGGACGGGATGGCGTAGTTTCAACGTGGTATGGTCGTAAGCGATGCTGTACGGGTGCCCACCAGTGACATATCACTGGAAACGACACGTATAGTGTCGAAAAATTGCACACATTGCATCGAAACCTTGTCATTTTCACATATTTCCAAGTTTCCCCAGGTTATTTGATGAAATTTGGGTAATTTTGCGGGTTTTCCGGCGTGGACGCGGGTCGGACGCTGCAGGGACGCCAGCGTCCGCGTCCACCTAGGACGCTAGCATGACACACACCGGCGTCTCCTGACAGCCGCTATCCCAGGGTTGGACCAAGAATAACGTCAAAGTGACTTCAGAAGACGTGAAACACGGACTTCTTCCACTTTCTCTAGTTTTGTTGCCCTTCCCTAAGGAAAGGCTTTCCAAAATTTCAACAACCTCTACATTCGCAGGGTCGGAAGTATTTAGTACCTCAAACTTGGGTAATTAAACCGACTACTGCGGTCTCCACCGCGTTATATCGCTAGAGAGACACCATGCCGACATGGTAGGGGCAGGGCAGTCCGCCGACCGAGAGACGCAGAGAAGCGAGACAGTTCTCCAGCTAGGCCCAAA
The DNA here is from genome assembly GCA_964057215.1 of Oscheius myriophilus. Classification (NCBI taxonomy): domain Eukaryota; kingdom Metazoa; phylum Nematoda; class Chromadorea; order Rhabditida; family Rhabditidae; genus Oscheius; species Oscheius myriophilus. The sequence continues at coordinate 3,553,667 of OZ059906.1, forward strand.
ATTTCGCGTTTTTATCGATTTTTCCTACAGTTACCACCAAAATTGAAGACAAAAGAGGCTGGGAACGATGTCTAGGACCTTGAAAAGCAAAAAGCTTACGGCACCCAGGATTCCCAAGCCGTCTCCGATCCAAGTACTAACTGGGCCCAACGTTGCTTGACTTGCCAGATCGGACGGGATGGCGTAGTTTCAACGTGGTATGGTCGTAAGCGATGCTGTACGGGTGCCCACCAGTGACATATCACTGGAAACGACACGTATAGTGTCGAAAAATTGCACACATTGCATCGAAACCTTGTCATTTTCACATATTTCCAAGTTTCCCCAGGTTATTTGATGAAATTTGGGTAATTTTGCGGGTTTTCCGGCGTGGACGCGGGTCGGACGCTGCAGGGACGCCAGCGTCCGCGTCCACCTAGGACGCTAGCATGACACACACCGGCGTCTCCTGACAGCCGCTATCCCAGGGTTGGACCAAGAATAACGTCAAAGTGACTTCAGAAGACGTGAAACACGGACTTCTTCCACTTTCTCTAGTTTTGTTGCCCTTCCCTAAGGAAAGGCTTTCCAAAATTTCAACAACCTCTACATTCGCAGGGTCGGAAGTATTTAGTACCTCAAACTTGGGTAATTAAACCGACTACTGCGGTCTCCACCGCGTTATATCGCTAGAGAGACACCATGCCGACATGGTAGGGGCAGGGCAGTCCGCCGACCGAGAGACGCAGAGAAGCGAGACAGTTCTCCAGCTAGGCCCAAAATTTCGCGTTTTTATCGATTTTTCCTACAGTTACCACCAAAATTGAAGACAAAAGAGGCTGGGAACGATGTCTAGGACCTTGAAAAGCAAAAAGCTTACGGCACCCAGGATTCCCAAGCCGTCTCCGATCCAAGTACTAACTGGGCCCAACGTTGCTTGACTTGCCAGATCGGACGGGATGGCGTAGTTTCAACGTGGTATGGTCGTAAGCGATGCTGTACGGGTGCCCACCAGTGACATATCACTGGAAACGACACGTATAGTGTCGAAAAATTGCACACACTGCATCGAAACCTTGTCATTTTCACATATTTCCAAGTTTCCCCAGGTTATTTGATGAAATTTGGGTAATTTTGCGGGTTTTCCGGCGTGGACGCGGGTCGGACGCTGCAGGGACGCCAGCGTCCGCGTCCACCTAGGACGCTAGCATGACACACACCGGCGTCTCCTGACAGCCGCTATCCCAGGGTTGGACCAAGAATAACGTCAAAGTGACTTCAGAAGACGTGAAACACGGACTTCTTCCACTTTCTCTAGTTTTGTTGCCCTTCCCTAAGGAAAGGCTTTCCAAAATTTCAACAACCTCTACATTCGCAGGGTCGGAAGTATTTAGTACCTCAAACTTGGGTAATTAAACCGACTACTGCGGTCTCCACCGCGTTATATCGCTAGAGAGACACCATGCCGACATGGTAGGGGCAGGGCAGTCCGCCGACCGAGAGACGCAGAGAAGCGAGACAGTTCTCCAGCTAGGCCCAAAATTTCGCGTTTTTATCGATTTTTCCTACAGTTACCACCAAAATTGAAGACAAAAGAGGCTGGGAACGATGTCTAGGACCTTGAAAAGCAAAAAGCTTACGGCACCCAGGATTCCCAAGCCGTCTCCGATCCAAGTACTAACTGGGCCCAACGTTGCTTGACTTGCCAGATCGGACGGGATGGCGTAGTTTCAACGTGGTATGGTCGTAAGCGATGCTGTACGGGTGCCCACCAGTGACATATCACTGGAAACGACACGTATAGTGTCGAAAAATTGCACACACTGCATCGAAACCTTGTCATTTTCACATATTTCCAAGTTTCCCCAGGTTATTTGATGAAATTTGGGTAATTTTGCGGGTTTTCCGGCGTGGACGCGGGTCGGACGCTGCAGGGACGCCAGCGTCCGCGTCCACCTAGGACGCTAGCATGACACACACCGGCGTCTCCTGACAGCCGCTATCCCAGGGTTGGACCAAGAATAACGTCAAAGTGACTTCAGAAGACGTGAAACACGGACTTCTTCCACTTTCTCTAGTTTTGTTGCCCTTCCCTAAGGAAAGGCTTTCCAAAATTTCAACAACCTCTACATTCGCAGGGTCGGAAGTATTTAGTACCTCAAACTTGGGTAATTAAACCGACTACTGCGGTCTCCACCGCGTTATATCGCTAGAGAGACACCATGCCGACATGGTAGGGGCAGGGCAGTCCGCCGACCGAGAGACGCAGAGAAGCGAGACAGTTCTCCAGCTAGGCCCAAAATTTCGCGTTTTTATCGATTTTTCCTACAGTTACCACCAAAATTGAAGACAAAAGAGGCTGGGAACGATGTCTAGGACCTTGAAAAGCAAAAAGCTTACGGCACCCAGGATTCCCAAGCCGTCTCCGATCCAAGTACTAACTGGGCCCAACGTTGCTTGACTTGCCAGATCGGACGGGATGGCGTAGTTTCAACGTGGTATGGTCGTAAGCGATGCTGTAAGGGTGCCCACCAGTGACATATCACTGGAAACGACACGTATAGTGTCGAAAAATTGCACACACTGCATCGAAACCTTGTCATTTTCACATATTTCCAAGTTTCCCCAGGTTATTTGATGAAATTTGGGTAATTTTGCGGGTTTTCCGGCGTGGACGCGGGTCGGACGCTGCAGGGACGCCAGCGTCCGCGTCCACCTAGGACGCTAGCATGACACACACCGGCGTCTCCTGACAGCCGCTATCCCAGGGTTGGACCAAGAATAACGTCAAAGTGACTTCAGAAGACGTGAAACACGGACTTCTTCCACTTTCTCTAGTTTTGTTGCCCTTCCCTAAGGAAAGGCTTTCCAAAATTTCAACAACCTCTACATTCGCAGGGTCGGAAGTATTTAGTACCTCAAACTTGGGTAATTAAACCGACTACTGCGGTCTCCACCGCGTTATATCGCTAGAGAGACACCATGCCGACATGGTAGGGGCAGGGCAGTCCGCCGACCGAGAGACGCAGAGAAGCGAGACAGTTCTCCAGCTAGGCCCAAAATTTCGCGTTTTTATCGATTTTTCCTACAGTTACCACCAAAATTGAAGACAAAAGAGGCTGGGAACGATGTCTAGGACCTTGAAAAGCAAAAAGCTTACGGCACCCAGGATTCCCAAGCCGTCTCCGATCCAAGTACTAACTGGGCCCAACGTTGCTTGACTTGCCAGATCGGACGGGATGGCGTTGTTTCAACGTGGTATGGTCGTAAGCGATGCTGTAAGGGTGCCCACCAGTGACATATCACTGGAAACGACACGTATAGTGTCGAAAAATTGCACACACTGCATCGAAACCTTGTCATTTTCACATATTTCCAAGTTTCCCCAGGTTATTTGATGAAATTTGGGTAATTTTGCGGGTTTTCCGGCGTGGACGCGGGTCGGACGCTGCAGGGACGCCAGCGTCCGCGTCCACCTAGGACGCTAGCATGACACACACCGGCGTCTCCTGACAGCCGCTATCCCAGGGTTGGACCAAGAATAACGTCAAAGTGACTTCAGAAGACGTGAAACACGGACTTCTTCCACTTTCTCTAGTTTTGTTGCCCTTCCCTAAGGAAAGGCTTTCCAAAATTTCAACAACCTCTACATTCGCAGGGTCGGAAGTATTTAGTACCTCAAACTTGGGTAATTAAACCGACTACTGCGGTCTCCACCGCGTTATATCGCTAGAGAGACACCATGCCGACATGGTAGGGGCAGGGCAGTCCGCCGACCGAGAGACGCAGAGAAGCGAGACAGTTCTCCAGCTAGGCCCAAAATTTCGCGTTTTTATCGATTTTTCCTACAGTTACCACCAAAATTGAAGACAAAAGAGGCTGGGAACGATGTCTAGGACCTTGAAAAGCAAAAAGCTTACGGCACCCAGGATTCCCAAGCCGTCTCCGATCCAAGTACTAACTGGGCCCAACGTTGCTTGACTTGCCAGATCGGACGGGATGGCGTAGTTTCAACGTGGTATGGTCGTAAGCGATGCTGTAAGGGTGCCCACCAGTGACATATCACTGGAAACGACACGTATAGTGTCGAAAAATTGCACACACTGCATCGAAACCTTGTCATTTTCACATATTTCCAAGTTTCCCCAGGTTATTTGATGAAATTTGGGTAATTTTGCGGGTTTTCCGGCGTGGACGCGGGTCGGACGCTGCAGGGACGCCAGCGTCCGCGTCCACCTAGGACGCTAGCATGACACACACCGGCGTCTCCTGACAGCCGCTATCCCAGGGTTGGACCAAGAATAACGTCAAAGTGACTTCAGAAGACGTGAAACACGGACTTCTTCCACTTTCTCTAGTTTTGTTGCCCTTCCCTAAGGAAAGGCTTTCCAAAATTTCAACAACCTCTACATTCGCAGGGTCGGAAGTATTTAGTACCTCAAACTTGGGTAATTAAACCGACTACTGCGGTCTCCACCGCGTTATATCGCTAGAGAGACACCATGCCGACATGGTAGGGGCAGGGCAGTCCGCCGACCGAGAGACGCAGAGAAGCGAGACAGTTCTCCAGCTAGGCCCAAAATTTCGCGTTTTTATCGATTTTTCCTACAGTTACCACCAAAATTGAAGACAAAAGAGGCTGGGAACGATGTCTAGGACCTTGAAAAGCAAAAAGCTTACGGCACCCAGAATTCCCAAGCCGTCTCCGATCCAAGTACTAACTGGGCCCAACGTTGCTTGACTTGCCAGATCGGACGGGATGGCGTAGTTTCAACGTGGTATGGTCGTAAGCGATGCTGTACGGGTGCCCACCAGTGACATATCACTGGAAACGACACGTATAGTGTCGAAAAATTGCACACACTGCATCGAAACCTTGTCATTTTCACATATTTCCAAGTTTCCCCAGGTTATTTGATGAAATTTGGGTAATTTTGCGGGTTTTCCGGCGTGGACGCGGGTCGGACGCTGCAGGGACGCCAGCGTCCGCGTCCACCTAGGACGCTAGCATGACACACACCGGCGTCTCCTGACAGCCGCTATCCCAGGGTTGGACCAAGAATAACGTCAAAGTGACTTCAGAAGACGTGAAACACGGACTTCTTCCACTTTCTCTAGTTTTGTTGCCCTTCCCTAAGGAAAGGCTTTCCAAAATTTCAACAACCTCTACATTCGCAGGGTCGGAAGTATTTAGTACCTCAAACTTGGGTAATTAAACCGACTACTGCGGTCTCCACCGCGTTATATCGCTAGAGAGACACCATGCCGACATGGTAGGGGCAGGGCAGTCCGCCGACCGAGAGACGCAGAGAAGCGAGACAGTTCTCCAGCTAGGCCCAAAATTTCGCGTTTTTATCGATTTTTCCTACAGTTACCACCAAAATTGAAGACAAAAGAGGCTGGGAACGATGTCTAGGACCTTGAAAAGCAAAAAGCTTACGGCACCCAGGATTCCCAAGCCGTCTCCGATCCAAGTACTAACTGGGCCCAACGTTGCTTGACTTGCCAGATCGGACGGGATGGCGTAGTTTCAACGTGGTATGGTCGTAAGCGATGCTGTACGGGTGCCCACCAGTGACATATCACTGGAAACGACACGTATAGTGTCGAAAAATTGCACACACTGCATCGAAACCTTGTCATTTTCACATATTTCCAAGTTTCCCCAGGTTATTTGATGAAATTTGGGTAATTTTGCGGGTTTTCCGGCGTGGACGCGGGTCGGACGCTGCAGGGACGCCAGCGTCCGCGTCCACCTAGGACGCTAGCATGACACACACCGGCGTCTCCTGACAGCCGCTATCCCAGGGTTGGACCAAGAATAACGTCAAAGTGACTTCAGAAGACGTGAAACACGGACTTCTTCCACTTTCTCTAGTTTTGTTGCCCTTCCCTAAGGGAAGGCTTTCCAAAATTTCAACAACCTCTACATTCGCAGGGTCGGAAGTATTTAGTACCTCAAACTTGGGTAATTAAACCGACTACTGCGGTCTCCACCGCGTTATATCGCTAGAGAGACACCATGCCGACATGGTAGGGGCAGGGCAGTCCGCCGACCGAGAGACGCAGAGAAGCGAGACAGTTCTCCAGCTAGGCCCAAAATTTCGCGTTTTTATCGATTTTTCCTACAGTTACCACCAAAATTGAAGACAAAAGAGGCTGGGAACGATGTCTAGGACCTTGAAAAGCAAAAAGCTTACGGCACCCAGGATTCCCAAGCCGTCTCCGATCCAAGTACTAACTGGGCCCAACGTTGCTTGACTTGCCAGATCGGACGGGATGGCGTAGTTTCAACGTGGTATGGTCGTAAGCGATGCTGTACGGGTGCCCACCAGTGACATATCACTGGAAACGACACGTATAGTGTCGAAAAATTGCACACACTGCATCGAAACCTTGTCATTTTCACATATTTCCAAGTTTCCCCAGGTTATTTGATGAAATTTGGGTAATTTTGCGGGTTTTCCGGCGTGGACGCGGGTCGGACGCTGCAGGGACGCCAGCGTCCGCGTCCACCTAGGACGCTAGCATGACACACACCGGCGTCTCCTGACAGCCGCTATCCCAGGGTTGGACCAAGAATAACGTCAAAGTGACTTCAGAAGACGTGAAACACGGACTTCTTCCACTTTCTCTAGTTTTGTTGCCCTTCCCTAAGGGAAGGCTTTCCAAAATTTCAACAACCTCTACATTCGCAGGGTCGGAAGTATTTAGTACCTCAAACTTGGGTAATTAAACCGACTACTGCGGTCTCCACCGCGTTATATCGCTAGAGAGACACCATGCCGACATGGTAGGGGCAGGGCAGTCCGCCGACCGAGAGACGCAGAGAAGCGAGACAGTTCTCCAGCTAGGCCCAAAATTTCGCGTTTTTATCGATTTTTCCTACAGTTACCACCAAAATTGAAGACAAAAGAGGCTGGGAACGATGTCTAGGACCTTGAAAAGCAAAAAGCTTACGGCACCCAGGATTCCCAAGCCGTCTCCGATCCAAGTACTAACTGGGCCCAACGTTGCTTGACTTGCCAGATCGGACGGGATGGCGTAGTTTCAACGTGGTATGGTCGTAAGCGATGCTGTACGGGTGCCCACCAGTGACATATCACTGGAAACGACACGTATAGTGTCGAAAAATTGCACACACTGCATCGAAACCTTGTCATTTTCACATATTTCCAAGTTTCCCCAGGTTATTTGATGAAATTTGGGTAATTTTGCGGGTTTTCCGGCGTGGACGCGGGTCGGACGCTGCAGGGACGCCAGCGTCCGCGTCCACCTAGGACGCTAGCATGACACACACCGGCGTCTCCTGACAGCCGCTATCCCAGGGTTGGACCAAGAATAACGTCAAAGTGACTTCAGAAGACGTGAAACACGGACTTCTTCCACTTTCTCTAGTTTTGTTGCCCTTCCCTAAGGAAAGGCTTTCCAAAATTTCAACAACCTCTACATTCGCAGGGTCGGAAGTATTTAGTACCTCAAACTTGGGTAATTAAACCGACTACTGCGGTCTCCACCGCGTTATATCGCTAGAGAGACACCATGCCGACATGGTAGGGGCAGGGCAGTCCGCCGACCGAGAGACGCAGAGAAGCGAGACAGTTCTCCAGCTAGGCCCAAAATTTCGCGTTTTTATCGATTTTTCCTACAGTTACCACCAAAATTGAAGACAAAAGAGGCTGGGAACGATGTCTAGGACCTTGAAAAGCAAAAAGCTTACGGCACCCAGGATTCCCAAGCCGTCTCCGATCCAAGTACTAACTGGGCCCAACGTTGCTTGACTTGCCAGATCGGACGGGATGGCGTAGTTTCAACGTGGTATGGTCGTAAGCGATGCTGTACGGGTGCCCACCAGTGACATATCACTGGAAACGACACGTATAGTGTCGAAAAATTGCACACACTGCATCGAAACCTTGTCATTTTCACATATTTCCAAGTTTCCCCAGGTTATTTGATGAAATTTGGGTAATTTTGCGGGTTTTCCGGCGTGGACGCGGGTCGGACGCTGCAGGGACGCCAGCGTCCGCGTCCACCTAGGACGCTAGCATGACACACACCGGCGTCTCCTGACAGCCGCTATCCCAGGGTTGGACCAAGAATAACGTCAAAGTGACTTCAGAAGACGTGAAACACGGACTTCTTCCACTTTCTCTAGTTTTGTTGCCCTTCCCTAAGGGAAGGCTTTCCAAAATTTCAACAACCTCTACATTCGCAGGGTCGGAAGTATTTAGTACCTCAAACTTGGGTAATTAAACCGACTACTGCGGTCTCCACCGCGTTATATCGCTAGAGAGACACCATGCCGACATGGTAGGGGCAGGGCAGTCCGCCGACCGAGAGACGCAGAGAAGCGAGACAGTTCTCCAGCTAGGCCCAAAATTTCGCGTTTTTATCGATTTTTCCTACAGTTACCACCAAAATTGAAGACAAAAGAGGCTGGGAACGATGTCTAGGACCTTGAAAAGCAAAAAGCTTACGGCACCCAGGATTCCCAAGCCGTCTCCGATCCAAGTACTAACTGGGCCCAACGTTGCTTGACTTGCCAGATCGGACGGGATGGCGTAGTTTCAACGTGGTATGGTCGTAAGCGATGCTGTACGGGTGCCCACCAGTGACATATCACTGGAAACGACACGTATAGTGTCGAAAAATTGCACACACTGCATCGAAACCTTGTCATTTTCACATATTTCCAAGTTTCCCCAGGTTATTTGATGAAATTTGGGTAATTTTGCGGGTTTTCCGGCGTGGACGCGGGTCGGACGCTGCAGGGACGCCAGCGTCCGCGTCCACCTAGGACGCTAGCATGACACACACCGGCGTCTCCTGACAGCCGCTATCCCAGGGTTGGACCAAGAATAACGTCAAAGTGACTTCAGAAGACGTGAAACACGGACTTCTTCCACTTTCTCTAGTTTTGTTGCCCTTCCCTAAGGGAAGGCTTTCCAAAATTTCAACAACCTCTACATTCGCAGGGTCGGAAGTATTTAGTACCTCAAACTTGGGTAATTAAACCGACTACTGCGGTCTCCACCGCGTTATATCGCTAGAGAGACACCATGCCGACATGGTAGGGGCAGGGCAGTCCGCCGACCGAGAGACGCAGAGAAGCGAGACAGTTCTCCAGCTAGGCCCAAAATTTCGCGTTTTTATCGATTTTTCCTACAGTTACCACCAAAATTGAAGACAAAAGAGGCTGGGAACGATGTCTAGGACCTTGAAAAGCAAAAAGCTTACGGCACCCAGGATTCCCAAGCCGTCTCCGATCCAAGTACTAACTGGGCCCAACGTTGCTTGACTTGCCAGATCGGACGGGATGGCGTAGTTTCAACGTGGTATGGTCGTAAGCGATGCTGTACGGGTGCCCACCAGTGACATATCACTGGAAACGACACGTATAGTGTCGAAAAATTGCACACACTGCATCGAAACCTTGTCATTTTCACATATTTCCAAGTTTCCCCAGGTTATTTGATGAAATTTGGGTAATTTTGCGGGTTTTCCGGCGTGGACGCGGGTCGGACGCTGCAGGGACGCCAGCGTCCGCGTCCACCTAGGACGCTAGCATGACACACACCGGCGTCTCCTGACTGCCGCTATCCCAGGGTTGGACCAAGAATAACGTCAAAGTGACTTCAGAAGACGTGAAACACGGACTTCTTCCACTTTCTCTAGTTTTGTTGCCCTTCCCTAAGGAAAGGCTTTCCAAAATTTCAACAACCTCTACATTCGCAGGGTCGGAAGTATTTAGTACCTCAAACTTGGGTAATTAAACCGACTACTGCGGTCTCCACCGCGTTATATCGCTAGAGAGACACCATGCCGACATGGTAGGGGCAGGGCAGTCCGCCGACCGAGAGACGCAGAGAAGCGAGACAGTTCTCCAGCTAGGCCCAAAATTTCGCGTTTTTATCGATTTTTCCTACAGTTACCACCAAAATTGAAGACAAAAGAGGCTGGGAACGATGTCTAGGACCTTGAAAAGCAAAAAGCTTACGGCACCCAGGATTCCCAAGCCGTCTCCGATCCAAGTACTAACTGGGCCCAACGTTGCTTGACTTGCCAGATCGGACGGGATGGCGTAGTTTCAACGTGGTATGGTCGTAAGCGATGCTGTACGGGTGCCCACCAGTGACATATCACTGGAAACGACACGTATAGTGTCGAAAAATTGCACACACTGCATCGAAACCTTGTCATTTTCACATATTTCCAAGTTTCCCCAGGTTATTTGATGAAATTTGGGTAATTTTGCGGGTTTTCCGGCGTGGACGCGGGTCGGACGCTGCAGGGACGCCAGCGTCCGCGTCCACCTAGGACGCTAGCATGACACACACCGACGTCTCCTGACAGCCGCTATCCCAGGGTTGGACCAAGAATAACGTCAAAGTGACTTCAGAAGACGTGAAACACGGACTTCTTCCACTTTCTCTAGTTTTGTTGCCCTTCCCTAAGGGAAGGCTTTCCAAAATTTCAACAACCTCTACATTCGCAGGGTCGGAAGTATTTAGTACCTCAAACTTGGGTAATTAAACCGACTACTGCGGTCTCCACCGCGTTATATCGCTAGAGAGACACCATGCCGACATGGTAGGGGCAGGGCAGTCCGCCGACCGAGAGACGCAGAGAAGCGAGACAGTTCTCCAGCTAGGCCCAAAATTTCGCGTTTTTATCGATTTTTCCTACAGTTACCACCAAAATTGAAGACAAAAGAGGCTGGGAACGATGTCTAGGACCTTGAAAAGCAAAAAGCTTACGGCACCCAGGATTCCCAAGCCGTCTCCGATCCAAGTACTAACTGGGCCCAACGTTGCTTGACTTGCCAGATCGGACGGGATGGCGTAGTTTCAACGTGGTATGGTCGTAAGCGATGCTGTACGGGTGCCCACCAGTGACATATCACTGGAAACGACACGTATAGTGTCGAAAAATTGCACACACTGCATCGAAACCTTGTCATTTTCACATATTTCCAAGTTTCCCCAGGTTATTTGATGAAATTTGGGTAATTTTGCGGGTTTTCCGGCGTGGACGCGGGTCGGACGCTGCAGGGACGCCAGCGTCCGCGTCCACCTAGGACGCTAGCATGACACACACCGGCGTCTCCTGACAGCCGCTATCCCAGGGTTGGACCAAGAATAACGTCAAAGTGACTTCAGAAGACGTGAAACACGGACTTCTTCCACTTTCTCTAGTTTTGTTGCCCTTCCCTAAGGAAAGGCTTTCCAAAATTTCAACAACCTCTACATTCGCAGGGTCGGAAGTATTTAGTACCTCAAACTTGGGTAATTAAACCGACTACTGCGGTCTCCACCGCGTTATATCGCTAGAGAGACACCATGCCGACATGGTAGGGGCAGGGCAGTCCGCCGACCGAGAGACGCAGAGAAGCGAGACAGTTCTCCAGCTAGGCCCAAAATTTCGCGTTTTTATCGATTTTTCCTACAGTTACCACCAAAATTGAAGACAAAAGAGGCTGGGAACGATGTCTAGGACCTTGAAAAGCAAAAAGCTTACGGCACCCAGGATTCCCAAGCCGTCTCCGATCCAAGTACTAACTGGGCCCAACGTTGCTTGACTTGCCAGATCGGACGGGATGGCGTAGTTTCAACGTGGTATGGTCGTAAGCGATGCTGTAAGGGTGCCCACCAGTGACATATCACTGGAAACGACACGTATAGTGTCGAAAAATTGCACACACTGCATCGAAACCTTGTCATTTTCACATATTTCCAAGTTTCCCCAGGTTATTTGATGAAATTTGGGTAATTTTGCGGGTTTTCCGGCGTGGACGCGGGTCGGACGCTGCAGGGACGCCAGCGTCCGCGTCCACCTAGGACGCTAGCATGACACACACCGGCGTCTCCTGACAGCCGCTATCCCAGGGTTGGACCAAGAATAACGTCAAAGTGACTTCAGAAGACGTGAAACACGGACTTCTTCCACTTTCTCTAGTTTTGTTGCCCTTCCCTAAGGAAAGGCTTTCCAAAATTTCAACAACCTCTACATTCGCAGGGTCGGAAGTATTTAGTACCTCAAACTTGGGTAATTAAACCGACTACTGCGGTCTCCACCGCGTTATATCGCTAGAGAGACACCATGCCGACATGGTAGGGGCAGGGCAGTCCGCCGACCGAGAGACGCAGAGAAGCGAGACAGTTCTCCAGCTAGGCCCAAAATTTCGCGTTTTTATCGATTTTTCCTACAGTTACCACCAAAATTGAAGACAAAAGAGGCTGGGAACGATGTCTAGGACCTTGAAAAGCAAAAAGCTTACGGCACCCAGGATTCCCAAGCCGTCTCCGATCCAAGTACTAACTGGGCCCAACGTTGCTTGACTTGCCAGATCGGACGGGATGGCGTAGTTTCAACGTGGTATGGTCGTAAGCGATGCTGTACGGGTGCCCACCAGTGACATATCACTGGAAACGACACGTATAGTGTCGAAAAATTGCACACACTGCATCGAAACCTTGTCATTTTCACATATTTCCAAGTTTCCCCAGGTTATTTGATGAAATTTGGGTAATTTTGCGGGTTTTCCGGCGTGGACGCGGGTCGGACGCTGCAGGGACGCCAGCGTCCGCGTCCACCTAGGACGCTAGCATGACACACACCGGCGTCTCCTGACAGCCGCTATCCCAGGGTTGGACCAAGAATAACGTCAAAGTGACTTCAGAAGACGTGAAACACGGACTTCTTCCACTTTCTCTAGTTTTGTTGCCCTTCCCTAAGGAAAGGCTTTCCAAAATTTCAACAACCTCTACATTCGCAGGGTCGGAAGTATTTAGTACCTCAAACTTGGGTAATTAAACCGACTACTGCGGTCTCCACCGCGTTATATCGCTAGAGAGACACCATGCCGACATGGTAGGGGCAGGGCAGTCCGCCGACCGAGAGACGCAGAGAAGCGAGACAGTTCTCCAGCTAGGCCCAAAATTTCGCGTTTTTATCGATTTTTCCTACAGTTACCACCAAAATTGAAGACAAAAGAGGCTGGGAACGATGTCTAGGACCTTGAAAAGCAAAAAGCTTACGGCACCCAGGATTCCCAAGCCGTCTCCGATCCAAGTACTAACTGGGCCCAACGTTGCTTGACTTGCCAGATCGGACGGGATGGCGTAGTTTCAACGTGGTATGGTCGTAAGCGATGCTGTAAGGGTGCCCACCAGTGACATATCACTGGAAACGACACGTATAGTGTCGAAAAATTGCACACACTGCATCGAAACCTTGTCATTTTCACATATTTCCAAGTTTCCCCAGGTTATTTGATGAAATTTGGGTAATTTTGCGGGTTTTCCGGCGTGGACGCGGGTCGGACGCTGCAGGGACGCCAGCGTCCGCGTCCACCTAGGACGCTAGCATGACACACACCGGCGTCTCCTGACAGCCGCTATCCCAGGGTTGGACCAAGAATAACGTCAAAGTGACTTCAGAAGACGTGAAACACGGACTTCTTCCACTTTCTCTAGTTTTGTTGCCCTTCCCTAAGGAAAGGCTTTCCAAAATTTCAACAACCTCTACATTCGCAGGGTCGGAAGTATTTAGTACCTCAAACTTGGGTAATTAAACCGACTACTGCGGTCTCCACCGCGTTATATCGCTAGAGAGACACCATGCCGACATGGTAGGGGCAGGGCAGTCCGCCGACCGAGAGACGCAGAGAAGCGAGACAGTTCTCCAGCTAGGCCCAAAATTTCGCGTTTTTATCGATTTTTCCTACAGTTACCACCAAAATTGAAGACAAAAGAGGCTGGGAACGATGTCTAGGACCTTGAAAAGCAAAAAGCTTACGGCACCCAGGATTCCCAAGCCGTCTCCGATCCAAGTACTAACTGGGCCCAACGTTGCTTGACTTGCCAGATCGGACGGGATGGCGTAGTTTCAACGTGGTATGGTCGTAAGCGATGCTGTACGGGTGCCCACCAGTGACATATCACTGGAAACGACACGTATAGTGTCGAAAAATTGCACACATTGCATCGAAACCTTGTCATTTTCACATATTTCCAAGTTTCCCCAGGTTATTTGATGAAATTTGGGTAATTTTGCGGGTTTTCCGGCGTGGACGCGGGTCGGACGCTGCAGGGACGCCAGCGTCCGCGTCCACCTAGGACGCTAGCATGACACACACCGGCGTCTCCTGACAGCCGCTATCCCAGGGTTGGACCAAGAATAACGTCAAAGTGACTTCAGAAGACGTGAAACACGGACTTCTTCCACTTTCTCTAGTTTTGTTGCCCTTCCCTAAGGAAAGGCTTTCCAAAATTTCAACAACCTCTACATTCGCAGGGTCGGAAGTATTTAGTACCTCAAACTTGGGTAATTAAACCGACTACTGCGGTCTCCACCGCGTTATATCGCTAGAGAGACACCATGCCGACATGGTAGGGGCAGGGCAGTCCGCCGACCGAGAGACGCAGAGAAGCGAGACAGTTCTCCAGCTAGGCCCAAAATTTCGCGTTTTTATCGATTTTTCCTACAGTTACCACCAAAATTGAAGACAAAAGAGGCTGGGAACGATGTCTAGGACCTTGAAAAGCAAAAAGCTTACGGCACCCAGGATTCCCAAGCCGTCTCCGATCCAAGTACTAACTGGGCCCAACGTTGCTTGACTTGCCAGATCGGACGGGATGGCGTAGTTTCAACGTGGTATGGTCGTAAGCGATGCTGTACGGGTGCCCACCAGTGACATATCACTGGAAACGACACGTATAGTGTCGAAAAATTGCACACATTGCATCGAAACCTTGTCATTTTCACATATTTCCAAGTTTCCCCAGGTTATTTGATGAAATTTGGGTAATTTTGCGGGTTTTCCGGCGTGGACGCGGGTCGGACGCTGCAGGGACGCCAGCGTCCGCGTCCACCTAGGACGCTAGCATGACACACACCGGCGTCTCCTGACAGCCGCTATCCCAGGGTTGGACCAAGAATAACGTCAAAGTGACTTCAGAAGACGTGAAACACGGACTTCTTCCACTTTCTCTAGTTTTGTTGCCCTTCCCTAAGGAAAGGCTTTCCAAAATTTCAACAACCTCTACATTCGCAGGGTCGGAAGTATTTAGTACCTCAAACTTGGGTAATTAAACCGACTACTGCGGTCTCCACCGCGTTATATCGCTAGAGAGACACCATGCCGACATGGTAGGGGCAGGGCAGTCCGCCGACCGAGAGACGCAGAGAAGCGAGACAGTTCTCCAGCTAGGCCCAAAATTTCGCGTTTTTATCGATTTTTCCTACAGTTACCACCAAAATTGAAGACAAAAGAGGCTGGGAACGATGTCTAGGACCTTGAAAAGCAAAAAGCTTACGGCACCCAGGATTCCCAAGCCGTCTCCGATCCAAGTACTAACTGGGCCCAACGTTGCTTGACTTGCCAGATCGGACGGGATGGCGTAGTTTCAACGTGGTATGGTCGTAAGCGATGCTGTACGGGTGCCCACCAGTGACATATCACTGGAAACGACACGTATAGTGTCGAAAAATTGCACACACTGCATCGAAACCTTGTCATTTTCACATATTTCCAAGTTTCCCCAGGTTATTTGATGAAATTTGGGTAATTTTGCGGGTTTTCCGGCGTGGACGCGGGTCGGACGCTGCAGGGACGCCAGCGTCCGCGTCCACCTAGGACGCTAGCATGACACACACCGGCGTCTCCTGACAGCCGCTATCCCAGGGTTGGACCAAGAATAACGTCAAAGTGACTTCAGAAGACGTGAAACACGGACTTCTTCCACTTTCTCTAGTTTTGTTGCCCTTCCCTAAGGAAAGGCTTTCCAAAATTTCAACAACCTCTACATTCGCAGGGTCGGAAGTATTTAGTACCTCAAACTTGGGTAATTAAACCGACTACTGCGGTCTCCACCGCGTTATATCGCTAGAGAGACACCATGCCGACATGGTAGGGGCAGGGCAGTCCGCCGACCGAGAGACGCAGAGAAGCGAGACAGTTCTCCAGCTAGGCCCAAAATTTCGCGTTTTTATCGATTTTTCCTACAGTTACCACCAAAATTGAAGACAAAAGAGGCTGGGAACGATGTCTAGGACCTTGAAAAGCAAAAAGCTTACGGCACCCAGGATTCCCAAGCCGTCTCCGATCCAAGTACTAACTGGGCCCAACGTTGCTTGACTTGCCAGATCGGACGGGATGGCGTAGTTTCAACGTGGTATGGTCGTAAGCGATGCTGTAAGGGTGCCCACCAGTGACATATCACTGGAAACGACACGTATAGTGTCGAAAAATTGCACACACTGCATCGAAACCTTGTCATTTTCACATATTTCCAAGTTTCCCCAGGTTATTTGATGAAATTTGGGTAATTTTGCGGGTTTTCCGGCGTGGACGCGGGTCGGACGCTGCAGGGACGCCAGCGTCCGCGTCCACCTAGGACGCTAGCATGACACACACCGGCGTCTCCTGACAGCCGCTATCCCAGGGTTGGACCAAGAATAACGTCAAAGTGACTTCAGAAGACGTGAAACACGGACTTCTTCCACTTTCTCTAGTTTTGTTGCCCTTCCCTAAGGGAAGGCTTTCCAAAATTTCAACAACCTCTACATTCGCAGGGTCGGAAGTATTTAGTACCTCAAACTTGGGTAATTAAACCGACTACTGCGGTCTCCACCGCGTTATATCGCTAGAGAGACACCATGCCGACATGGTAGGGGCAGGGCAGTCCGCCGACCGAGAGACGCAGAGAAGCGAGACAGTTCTCCAGCTAGGCCCAAAATTTCGCGTTTTTATCGATTTTTCCTACAGTTACCACCAAAATTGAAGACAAAAGAGGCTGGGAACGATGTCTAGGACCTTGAAAAGCAAAAAGCTTACGGCACCCAGGATTCCCAAGCCGTCTCCGATCCAAGTACTAACTGGGCCCAACGTTGCTTGACTTGCCAGATCGGACGGGATGGCGTAGTTTCAACGTGGTATGGTCGTAAGCGATGCTGTACGGGTGCCCACCAGTGACATATCACTGGAAACGACACGTATAGTGTCGAAAAATTGCACACACTGCATCGAAACCTTGTCATTTTCACATATTTCCAAGTTTCCCCAGGTTATTTGATGAAATTTGGGTAATTTTGCGGGTTTTCCGGCGTGGACGCGGGTCGGACGCTGCAGGGACGCCAGCGTCCGCGTCCACCTAGGACGCTAGCATGACACACACCGGCGTCTCCTGACAGCCGCTATCCCAGGGTTGGACCAAGAATAACGTCAAAGTGACTTCAGAAGACGTGAAACACGGACTTCTTCCACTTTCTCTAGTTTTGTTGCCCTTCCCTAAGGAAAGGCTTTCCAAAATTTC
Organism: Oscheius myriophilus; assembly: GCA_964057215.1. Taxonomy (NCBI): domain Eukaryota; kingdom Metazoa; phylum Nematoda; class Chromadorea; order Rhabditida; family Rhabditidae; genus Oscheius; species Oscheius myriophilus. The sequence goes on from OZ059906.1 coordinate 3,570,964, forward strand.
AACAACCTCTACATTCGCAGGGTCGGAAGTATTTAGTACCTCAAACTTGGGTAATTAAACCGACTACTGCGGTCTCCACCGCGTTATATCGCTAGAGAGACACCATGCCGACATGGTAGGGGCAGGGCAGTCCGCCGACCGAGAGACGCAGAGAAGCGAGACAGTTCTCCAGCTAGGCCCAAAATTTCGCGTTTTTATCGATTTTTCCTACAGTTACCACCAAAATTGAAGACAAAAGAGGCTGGGAACGATGTCTAGGACCTTGAAAAGCAAAAAGCTTACGGCACCCAGGATTCCCAAGCCGTCTCCGATCCAAGTACTAACTGGGCCCAACGTTGCTTGACTTGCCAGATCGGACGGGATGGCGTAGTTTCAACGTGGTATGGTCGTAAGCGATGCTGTAAGGGTGCCCACCAGTGACATATCACTGGAAACGACACGTATAGTGTCGAAAAATTGCACACACTGCATCGAAACCTTGTCATTTTCACATATTTCCAAGTTTCCCCAGGTTATTTGATGAAATTTGGGTAATTTTGCGGGTTTTCCGGCGTGGACGCGGGTCGGACGCTGCAGGGACGCCAGCGTCCGCGTCCACCTAGGACGCTAGCATGACACACACCGGCGTCTCCTGACAGCCGCTATCCCAGGGTTGGACCAAGAATAACGTCAAAGTGACTTCAGAAGACGTGAAACACGGACTTCTTCCACTTTCTCTAGTTTTGTTGCCCTTCCCTAAGGAAAGGCTTTCCAAAATTTCAACAACCTCTACATTCGCAGGGTCGGAAGTATTTAGTACCTCAAACTTGGGTAATTAAACCGACTACTGCGGTCTCCACCGCGTTATATCGCTAGAGAGACACCATGCCGACATGGTAGGGGCAGGGCAGTCCGCCGACCGAGAGACGCAGAGAAGCGAGACAGTTCTCCAGCTAGGCCCAAAATTTCGCGTTTTTATCGATTTTTCCTACAGTTACCACCAAAATTGAAGACAAAAGAGGCTGGGAACGATGTCTAGGACCTTGAAAAGCAAAAAGCTTACGGCACCCAGGATTCCCAAGCCGTCTCCGATCCAAGTACTAACTGGGCCCAACGTTGCTTGACTTGCCAGATCGGACGGGATGGCGTAGTTTCAACGTGGTATGGTCGTAAGCGATGCTGTAAGGGTGCCCACCAGTGACATATCACTGGAAACGACACGTATAGTGTCGAAAAATTGCACACACTGCATCGAAACCTTGTCATTTTCACATATTTCCAAGTTTCCCCAGGTTATTTGATGAAATTTGGGTAATTTTGCGGGTTTTCCGGCGTGGACGCGGGTCGGACGCTGCAGGGACGCCAGCGTCCGCGTCCACCTAGGACGCTAGCATGACACACACCGGCGTCTCCTGACAGCCGCTATCCCAGGGTTGGACCAAGAATAACGTCAAAGTGACTTCAGAAGACGTGAAACACGGACTTCTTCCACTTTCTCTAGTTTTGTTGCCCTTCCCTAAGGAAAGGCTTTCCAAAATTTCAACAACCTCTACATTCGCAGGGTCGGAAGCATTTAGTACCTCAAACTTGGGTAATTAAACCGACTACTGCGGTCTCCACCGCGTTATATCGCTAGAGAGACACCATGCCGACATGGTAGGGGCAGGGCAGTCCGCCGACCGAGAGACGCAGAGAAGCGAGACAGTTCTCCAGCTAGGCCCAAAATTTCGCGTTTTTATCGATTTTTCCTACAGTTACCACCAAAATTGAAGACAAAAGAGGCTGGGAACGATGTCTAGGACCTTGAAAAGCAAAAAGCTTACGGCACCCAGGATTCCCAAGCCGTCTCCGATCCAAGTACTAACTGGGCCCAACGTTGCTTGACTTGCCAGATCGGACGGGATGGCGTAGTTTCAACGTGGTATGGTCGTAAGCGATGCTGTAAGGGTGCCCACCAGTGACATATCACTGGAAACGACACGTATAGTGTCGAAAAATTGCACACACTGCATCGAAACCTTGTCATTTTCACATATTTCCAAGTTTCCCCAGGTTATTTGATGAAATTTGGGTAATTTTGCGGGTTTTCCGGCGTGGACGCGGGTCGGACGCTGCAGGGACGCCAGCGTCCGCGTCCACCTAGGACGCTAGCATGACACACACCGGCGTCTCCTGACAGCCGCTATCCCAGGGTTGGACCAAGAATAACGTCAAAGTGACTTCAGAAGACGTGAAACACGGACTTCTTCCACTTTCTCTAGTTTTGTTGCCCTTCCCTAAGGAAAGGCTTTCCAAAATTTCAACAACCTCTACATTCGCAGGGTCGGAAGCATTTAGTACCTCAAACTTGGGTAATTAAACCGACTACTGCGGTCTCCACCGCGTTATATCGCTAGAGAGACACCATGCCGACATGGTAGGGGCAGGGCAGTCCGCCGACCGAGAGACGCAGAGAAGCGAGACAGTTCTCCAGCTAGGCCCAAAATTTCGCGTTTTTATCGATTTTTCCTACAGTTACCACCAAAATTGAAGACAAAAGAGGCTGGGAACGATGTCTAGGACCTTGAAAAGCAAAAAGCTTACGGCACCCAGGATTCCCAAGCCGTCTCCGATCCAAGTACTAACTGGGCCCAACGTTGCTTGACTTGCCAGATCGGACGGGATGGCGTAGTTTCAACGTGGTATGGTCGTAAGCGATGCTGTAAGGGTGCCCACCAGTGACATATCACTGGAAACGACACGTATAGTGTCGAAAAATTGCACACACTGCATCGAAACCTTGTCATTTTCACATATTTCCAAGTTTCCCCAGGTTATTTGATGAAATTTGGGTAATTTTGCGGGTTTTCCGGCGTGGACGCGGGTCGGACGCTGCAGGGACGCCAGCGTCCGCGTCCACCTAGGACGCTAGCATGACACACACCGGCGTCTCCTGACAGCCGCTATCCCAGGGTTGGACCAAGAATAACGTCAAAGTGACTTCAGAAGACGTGAAACACGGACTTCTTCCACTTTCTCTTGTTTTGTTGCCCTTCCCTAAGGAAAGGCTTTCCAAAATTTCAACAACCTCTACATTCGCAGGGTCGGAAGTATTTAGTACCTCAAACTTGGGTAATTAAACCGACTACTGCGGTCTCCACCGCGTTATATCGCTAGAGAGACACCATGCCGACATGGTAGGGGCAGGGCAGTCCGCCGACCGAGAGACGCAGAGAAGCGAGACAGTTCTCCAGCTAGGCCCAAAATTTCGCGTTTTTATCGATTTTTCCTACAGTTACCACCAAAATTGAAGACAAAAGAGGCTGGGAACGATGTCTAGGACCTTGAAAAGCAAAAAGCTTACGGCACCCAGGATTCCCAAGCCGTCTCCGATCCAAGTACTAACTGGGCCCAACGTTGCTTGACTTGCCAGATCGGACGGGATGGCGTAGTTTCAACGTGGTATGGTCGTAAGCGATGCTGTAAGGGTGCCCACCAGTGACATATCACTGGAAACGACACGTATAGTGTCGAAAAATTGCACACACTGCATCGAAACCTTGTCATTTTCACATATTTCCAAGTTTCCCCAGGTTATTTGATGAAATTTGGGTAATTTTGCGGGTTTTCCGGCGTGGACGCGGGTCGGACGCTGCAGGGACGCCAGCGTCCGCGTCCACCTAGGACGCTAGCATGACACACACCGGCGTCTCCTGACAGCCGCTATCCCAGGGTTGGACCAAGAATAACGTCAAAGTGACTTCAGAAGACGTGAAACACGGACTTCTTCCACTTTCTCTAGTTTTGTTGCCCTTCCCTAAGGAAAGGCTTTCCAAAATTTCAACAACCTCTACATTCGCAGGGTCGGAAGTATTTAGTACCTCAAACTTGGGTAATTAAACCGACTACTGCGGTCTCCACCGCGTTATATCGCTAGAGAGACACCATGCCGACATGGTAGGGGCAGGGCAGTCCGCCGACCGAGAGACGCAGAGAAGCGAGACAGTTCTCCAGCTAGGCCCAAAATTTCGCGTTTTTATCGATTTTTCCTACAGTTACCACCAAAATTGAAGACAAAAGAGGCTGGGAACGATGTCTAGGACCTTGAAAAGCAAAAAGCTTACGGCACCCAGGATTCCCAAGCCGTCTCCGATCCAAGTACTAACTGGGCCCAACGTTGCTTGACTTGCCAGATCGGACGGGATGGCGTAGTTTCAACGTGGTATGGTCGTAAGCGATGCTGTAAGGGTGCCCACCAGTGACATATCACTGGAAACGACACGTATAGTGTCGAAAAATTGCACACACTGCATCGAAACCTTGTCATTTTCACATATTTCCAAGTTTCCCCAGGTTATTTGATGAAATTTGGGTAATTTTGCGGGTTTTCCGGCGTGGACGCGGGTCGGACGCTGCAGGGACGCCAGCGTCCGCGTCCACCTAGGACGCTAGCATGACACACACCGGCGTCTCCTGACAGCCGCTATCCCAGGGTTGGACCAAGAATAACGTCAAAGTGACTTCAGAAGACGTGAAACACGGACTTCTTCCACTTTCTCTAGTTTTGTTGCCCTTCCCTAAGGAAAGGCTTTCCAAAATTTCAACAACCTCTACATTCGCAGGGTCGGAAGTATTTAGTACCTCAAACTTGGGTAATTAAACCGACTACTGCGGTCTCCACCGCGTTATATCGCTAGAGAGACACCATGCCGACATGGTAGGGGCAGGGCAGTCCGCCGACCGAGAGACGCAGAGAAGCGAGACAGTTCTCCAGCTAGGCCCAAAATTTCGCGTTTTTATCGATTTTTCCTACAGTTACCACCAAAATTGAAGACAAAAGAGGCTGGGAACGATGTCTAGGACCTTGAAAAGCAAAAAGCTTACGGCACCCAGGATTCCCAAGCCGTCTCCGATCCAAGTACTAACTGGGCCCAACGTTGCTTGACTTGCCAGATCGGACGGGATGGCGTAGTTTCAACGTGGTATGGTCGTAAGCGATGCTGTACGGGTGCCCACCAGTGACATATCACTGGAAACGACACGTATAGTGTCGAAAAATTGCACACACTGCATCGAAACCTTGTCATTTTCACATATTTCCAAGTTTCCCCAGGTTATTTGATGAAATTTGGGTAATTTTGCGGGTTTTCCGGCGTGGACGCGGGTCGGACGCTGCAGGGACGCCAGCGTCCGCGTCCACCTAGGACGCTAGCATGACACACACCGGCGTCTCCTGACAGCCGCTATCCCAGGGTTGGACCAAGAATAACGTCAAAGTGACTTCAGAAGACGTGAAACACGGACTTCTTCCACTTTCTCTAGTTTTGTTGCCCTTCCCTAAGGAAAGGCTTTCCAAAATTTCAACAACCTCTACATTCGCAGGGTCGGAAGTATTTAGTACCTCAAACTTGGGTAATTAAACCGACTACTGCGGTCTCCACCGCGTTATATCGCTAGAGAGACACCATGCCGACATGGTAGGGGCAGGGCAGTCCGCCGACCGAGAGACGCAGAGAAGCGAGACAGTTCTCCAGCTAGGCCCAAAATTTCGCGTTTTTATCGATTTTTCCTACAGTTACCACCAAAATTGAAGACAAAAGAGGCTGGGAACGATGTCTAGGACCTTGAAAAGCAAAAAGCTTACGGCACCCAGGATTCCCAAGCCGTCTCCGATCCAAGTACTAACTGGGCCCAACGTTGCTTGACTTGCCAGATCGGACGGGATGGCGTAGTTTCAACGTGGTATGGTCGTAAGCGATGCTGTAAGGGTGCCCACCAGTGACATATCACTGGAAACGACACGTATAGTGTCGAAAAATTGCACACACTGCATCGAAACCTTGTCATTTTCACATATTTCCAAGTTTCCCCAGGTTATTTGATGAAATTTGGGTAATTTTGCGGGTTTTCCGGCGTGGACGCGGGTCGGACGCTGCAGGGACGCCAGCGTCCGCGTCCACCTAGGACGCTAGCATGACACACACCGGCGTCTCCTGACAGCCGCTATCCCAGGGTTGGACCAAGAATAACGTCAAAGTGACTTCAGAAGACGTGAAACACGGACTTCTTCCACTTTCTCTAGTTTTGTTGCCCTTCCCTAAGGAAAGGCTTTCCAAAATTTCAACAACCTCTACATTCGCAGGGTCGGAAGTATTTAGTACCTCAAACTTGGGTAATTAAACCGACTACTGCGGTCTCCACCGCGTTATATCGCTAGAGAGACACCATGCCGACATGGTAGGGGCAGGGCAGTCCGCCGACCGAGAGACGCAGAGAAGCGAGACAGTTCTCCAGCTAGGCCCAAAATTTCGCGTTTTTATCGATTTTTCCTACAGTTACCACCAAAATTGAAGACAAAAGAGGCTGGGAACGATGTCTAGGACCTTGAAAAGCAAAAAGCTTACGGCACCCAGGATTCCCAAGCCGTCTCCGATCCAAGTACTAACTGGGCCCAACGTTGCTTGACTTGCCAGATCGGACGGGATGGCGTAGTTTCAACGTGGTATGGTCGTAAGCGATGCTGTACGGGTGCCCACCAGTGACATATCACTGGAAACGACACGTATAGTGTCGAAAAATTGCACACACTGCATCGAAACCTTGTCATTTTCACATATTTCCAAGTTTCCCCAGGTTATTTGATGAAATTTGGGTAATTTTGCGGGTTTTCCGGCGTGGACGCGGGTCGGACGCTGCAGGGACGCCAGCGTCCGCGTCCACCTAGGACGCTAGCATGACACACACCGGCGTCTCCTGACAGCCGCTATCCCAGGGTTGGACCAAGAATAACGTCAAAGTGACTTCAGAAGACGTGAAACACGGACTTCTTCCACTTTCTCTAGTTTTGTTGCCCTTCCCTAAGGAAAGGCTTTCCAAAATTTCAACAACCTCTACATTCGCAGGGTCGGAAGTATTTAGTACCTCAAACTTGGGTAATTAAACCGACTACTGCGGTCTCCACCGCGTTATATCGCTAGAGAGACACCATGCCGACATGGTAGGGGCAGGGCAGTCCGCCGACCGAGAGACGCAGAGAAGCGAGACAGTTCTCCAGCTAGGCCCAAAATTTCGCGTTTTTATCGATTTTTCCTACAGTTACCACCAAAATTGAAGACAAAAGAGGCTGGGAACGATGTCTAGGACCTTGAAAAGCAAAAAGCTTACGGCACCCAGGATTCCCAAGCCGTCTCCGATCCAAGTACTAACTGGGCCCAACGTTGCTTGACTTGCCAGATCGGACGGGATGGCGTAGTTTCAACGTGGTATGGTCGTAAGCGATGCTGTACGGGTGCCCACCAGTGACATATCACTGGAAACGACACGTATAGTGTCGAAAAATTGCACACACTGCATCGAAACCTTGTCATTTTCACATATTTCCAAGTTTCCCCAGGTTATTTGATGAAATTTGGGTAATTTTGCGGGTTTTCCGGCGTGGACGCGGGTCGGACGCTGCAGGGACGCCAGCGTCCGCGTCCACCTAGGACGCTAGCATGACACACACCGGCGTCTCCTGACAGCCGCTATCCCAGGGTTGGACCAAGAATAACGTCAAAGTGACTTCAGAAGACGTGAAACACGGACTTCTTCCACTTTCTCTAGTTTTGTTGCCCTTCCCTAAGGAAAGGCTTTCCAAAATTTCAACAACCTCTACATTCGCAGGGTCGGAAGTATTTAGTACCTCAAACTTGGGTAATTAAACCGACTACTGCGGTCTCCACCGCGTTATATCGCTAGAGAGACACCATGCCGACATGGCAGGGGCAGGGCAGTCCGCCGACCGAGAGACGCAGAGAAGCGAGACAGTTCTCCAGCTAGGCCCAAAATTTCGCGTTTTTATCGATTTTTCCTACAGTTACCACCAAAATTGAAGACAAAAGAGGCTGGGAACGATGTCTAGGACCTTGAAAAGCAAAAAGCTTACGGCACCCAGGATTCCCAAGCCGTCTCCGATCCAAGTACTAACTGGGCCCAACGTTGCTTGACTTGCCAGATCGGACGGGATGGCGTAGTTTCAACGTGGTATGGTCGTAAGCGATGCTGTACGGGTGCCCACCAGTGACATATCACTGGAAACGACACGTATAGTGTCGAAAAATTGCACACACTGCATCGAAACCTTGTCATTTTCACATATTTCCAAGTTTCCCCAGGTTATTTGATGAAATTTGGGTAATTTTGCGGGTTTTCCGGCGTGGACGCGGGTCGGACGCTGCAGGGACGCCAGCGTCCGCGTCCACCTAGGACGCTAGCATGACACACACCGGCGTCTCCTGACAGCCGCTATCCCAGGGTTGGACCAAGAATAACGTCAAAGTGACTTCAGAAGACGTGAAACACGGACTTCTTCCACTTTCTCTAGTTTTGTTGCCCTTCCCTAAGGGAAGGCTTTCCAAAATTTCAACAACCTCTACATTCGCAGGGTCGGAAGTATTTAGTACCTCAAACTTGGGTAATTAAACCGACTACTGCGGTCTCCACCGCGTTATATCGCTAGAGAGACACCATGCCGACATGGTAGGGGCAGGGCAGTCCGCCGACCGAGAGACGCAGAGAAGCGAGACAGTTCTCCAGCTAGGCCCAAAATTTCGCGTTTTTATCGATTTTTCCTACAGTTACCACCAAAATTGAAGACAAAAGAGGCTGGGAACGATGTCTAGGACCTTGAAAAGCAAAAAGCTTACGGCACCCAGGATTCCCAAGCCGTCTCCGATCCAAGTACTAACTGGGCCCAACGTTGCTTGACTTGCCAGATCGGACGGGATGGCGTAGTTTCAACGTGGTATGGTCGTAAGCGATGCTGTACGGGTGCCCACCAGTGACATATCACTGGAAACGACACGTATAGTGTCGAAAAATTGCACACACTGCATCGAAACCTTGTCATTTTCACATATTTCCAAGTTTCCCCAGGTTATTTGATGAAATTTGGGTAATTTTGCGGGTTTTCCGGCGTGGACGCGGGTCGGACGCTGCAGGGACGCCAGCGTCCGCGTCCACCTAGGACGCTAGCATGACACACACCGGCGTCTCCTGACAGCCGCTATCCCAGGGTTGGACCAAGAATAACGTCAAAGTGACTTCAGAAGACGTGAAACACGGACTTCTTCCACTTTCTCTAGTTTTGTTGCCCTTCCCTAAGGGAAGGCTTTCCAAAATTTCAACAACCTCTACATTCGCAGGGTCGGAAGTATTTAGTACCTCAAACTTGGGTAATTAAACCGACTACTGCGGTCTCCACCGCGTTATATCGCTAGAGAGACACCATGCCGACATGGTAGGGGCAGGGCAGTCCGCCGACCGAGAGACGCAGAGAAGCGAGACAGTTCTCCAGCTAGGCCCAAAATTTCGCGTTTTTATCGATTTTTCCTACAGTTACCACCAAAATTGAAGACAAAAGAGGCTGGGAACGATGTCTAGGACCTTGAAAAGCAAAAAGCTTACGGCACCCAGGATTCCCAAGCCGTCTCCGATCCAAGTACTAACTGGGCCCAACGTTGCTTGACTTGCCAGATCGGACGGGATGGCGTAGTTTCAACGTGGTATGGTCGTAAGCGATGCTGTACGGGTGCCCACCAGTGACATATCACTGGAAACGACACGTATAGTGTCGAAAAATTGCACACACTGCATCGAAACCTTGTCATTTTCACATATTTCCAAGTTTCCCCAGGTTATTTGATGAAATTTGGGTAATTTTGCGGGTTTTCCGGCGTGGACGCGGGTCGGACGCTGCAGGGACGCCAGCGTCCGCGTCCACCTAGGACGCTAGCATGACACACACCGGCGTCTCCTGACAGCCGCTATCCCAGGGTTGGACCAAGAATAACGTCAAAGTGACTTCAGAAGACGTGAAACACGGACTTCTTCCACTTTCTCTAGTTTTGTTGCCCTTCCCTAAGGAAAGGCTTTCCAAAATTTCAACAATCTCTACATTCGCAGGGTCGGAAGTATTTAGTACCTCAAACTTGGGTAATTAAACCGACTACTGCGGTCTCCACCGCGTTATATCGCTAGAGAGACACCATGCCGACATGGTAGGGGCGGGGCAGTCCGCCGACCGAGAGACGCAGAGAAGCGAGACAGTTCTCCAGCTAGGCCCAAAATTTCGCGTTTTTATCGATTTTTCCTACAGTTACCACCAAAATTGAAGACAAAAGAGGCTGGGAACGATGTCTAGGACCTTGAAAAGCAAAAAGCTTACGGCACCCAGGATTCCCAAGCCGTCTCCGATCCAAGTACTAACTGGGCCCAACGTTGCTTGACTTGCCAGATCGGACGGGATGGCGTAGTTTCAACGTGGTATGGTCGTAAGCGATGCTGTACGGGTGCCCACCAGTGACATATCACTGGAAACGACACGTATAGTGTCGAAAAATTGCACACACTGCATCGAAACCTTGTCATTTTCACATATTTCCAAGTTTCCCCAGGTTATTTGATGAAATTTGGGTAATTTTGCGGGTTTTCCGGCGTGGACGCGGGTCGGACGCTGCAGGGACGCCAGCGTCCGCGTCCACCTAGGACGCTAGCATGACACACACCGGCGTCTCCTGACAGCCGCTATCCCAGGGTTGGACCAAGAATAACGTCAAAGTGACTTCAGAAGACGTGAAACACGGACTTCTTCCACTTTCTCTAGTTTTGTTGCCCTTCCCTAAGGGAAGGCTTTCCAAAATTTCAACAACCTCTACATTCGCAGGGTCGGAAGTATTTAGTACCTCAAACTTGGGTAATTAAACCGACTACTGCGGTCTCCACCGCGTTATATCGCTAGAGAGACACCATGCCGACATGGTAGGGGCAGGGCAGTCCGCCGACCGAGAGACGCAGAGAAGCGAGACAGTTCTCCAGCTAGGCCCAAAATTTCGCGTTTTTATCGATTTTTCCTACAGTTACCACCAAAATTGAAGACAAAAGAGGCTGGGAACGATGTCTAGGACCTTGAAAAGCAAAAAGCTTACGGCACCCAGGATTCCCAAGCCGTCTCCGATCCAAGTACTAACTGGGCCCAACGTTGCTTGACTTGCCAGATCGGACGGGATGGCGTAGTTTCAACGTGGTATGGTCGTAAGCGATGCTGTACGGGTGCCCACCAGTGACATATCACTGGAAACGACACGTATAGTGTCGAAAAATTGCACACACTGCATCGAAACCTTGTCATTTTCACATATTTCCAAGTTTCCCCAGGTTATTTGATGAAATTTGGGTAATTTTGCGGGTTTTCCGGCGTGGACGCGGGTCGGACGCTGCAGGGACGCCAGCGTCCGCGTCCACCTAGGACGCTAGCATGACACACACCGGCGTCTCCTGACAGCCGCTATCCCAGGGTTGGACCAAGAATAACGTCAAAGTGACTTCAGAAGACGTGAAACACGGACTTCTTCCACTTTCTCTAGTTTTGTTGCCCTTCCCTAAGGGAAGGCTTTCCAAAATTTCAACAACCTCTACATTCGCAGGGTCGGAAGTATTTAGTACCTCAAACTTGGGTAATTAAACCGACTACTGCGGTCTCCACCGCGTTATATCGCTAGAGAGACACCATGCCGACATGGTAGGGGCAGGGCAGTCCGCCGACCGAGAGACGCAGAGAAGCGAGACAGTTCTCCAGCTAGGCCCAAAATTTCGCGTTTTTATCGATTTTTCCTACAGTTACCACCAAAATTGAAGACAAAAGAGGCTGGGAACGATGTCTAGGACCTTGAAAAGCAAAAAGCTTACGGCACCCAGGATTCCCAAGCCGTCTCCGATCCAAGTACTAACTGGGCCCAACGTTGCTTGACTTGCCAGATCGGACGGGATGGCGTAGTTTCAACGTGGTATGGTCGTAAGCGATGCTGTACGGGTGCCCACCAGTGACATATCACTGGAAACGACACGTATAGTGTCGAAAAATTGCACACACTGCATCGAAACCTTGTCATTTTCACATATTTCCAAGTTTCCCCAGGTTATTTGATGAAATTTGGGTAATTTTGCGGGTTTTCCGGCGTGGACGCGGGTCGGACGCTGCAGGGACGCCAGCGTCCGCGTCCACCTAGGACGCTAGCATGACACACACCGGCGTCTCCTGACAGCCGCTATCCCAGGGTTGGACCAAGAATAACGTCAAAGTGACTTCAGAAGACGTGAAACACGGACTTCTTCCACTTTCTCTAGTTTTGTTGCCCTTCCCTAAGGGAAGGCTTTCCAAAATTTCAACAACCTCTACATTCGCAGGGTCGGAAGTATTTAGTACCTCAAACTTGGGTAATTAAACCGACTACTGCGGTCTCCACCGCGTTATATCGCTAGAGAGACACCATGCCGACATGGTAGGGGCAGGGCAGTCCGCCGACCGAGAGACGCAGAGAAGCGAGACAGTTCTCCAGCTAGGCCCAAAATTTCGCATTTTTATCGATTTTTCCTACAGTTACCACCAAAATTGAAGACAAAAGAGGCTGGGAACGATGTCTAGGACCTTGAAAAGCAAAAAGCTTACGGCACCCAGGATTCCCAAGCCGTCTCCGATCCAAGTACTAACTGGGCCCAACGTTGCTTGACTTGCCAGATCGGACGGGATGGCGTAGTTTCAACGTGGTATGGTCGTAAGCGATGCTGTACGGGTGCCCACCAGTGACATATCACTGGAAACGACACGTATAGTGTCGAAAAATTGCACACACTGCATCGAAACCTTGTCATTTTCACATATTTCCAAGTTTCCCCAGGTTATTTGATGAAATTTGGGTAATTTTGCGGGTTTTCCGGCGTGGACGCGGGTCGGACGCTGCAGGGACGCCAGCGTCCGCGTCCACCTAGGACGCTAGCATGACACACACCGGCGTCTCCTGACTGCCGCTATCCCAGGGTTGGACCAAGAATAACGTCAAAGTGACTTCAGAAGACGTGAAACACGGACTTCTTCCACTTTCTCTAGTTTTGTTGCCCTTCCCTAAGGAAAGGCTTTCCAAAATTTCAACAACCTCTACATTCGCAGGGTCGGAAGTATTTAGTACCTCAAACTTGGGTAATTAAACCGACTACTGCGGTCTCCACCGCGTTATATCGCTAGAGAGACACCATGCCGACATGGTAGGGGCAGGGCAGTCCGCCGACCGAGAGACGCAGAGAAGCGAGACAGTTCTCCAGCTAGGCCCAAAATTTCGCGTTTTTATCGATTTTTCCTACAGTTACCACCAAAATTGAAGACAAAAGAGGCTGGAAACGATGTCTAGGACCTTGAAAAGCAAAAAGCTTACGGCACCCAGGATTCCCAAGCCGTCTCCGATCCAAGTACTAACTGGGCCCAACGTTGCTTGACTTGCCAGATCGGACGGGATGGCGTAGTTTCAACGTGGTATGGTCGTAAGCGATGCTGTACGGGTGCCCACCAGTGACATATCACTGGAAACGACACGTATAGTGTCGAAAAATTGCACACACTGCATCGAAACCTTGTCATTTTCACATATTTCCAAGTTTCCCCAGGTTATTTGATGAAATTTGGGTAATTTTGCGGGTTTTCCGGCGTGGACGCGGGTCGGACGCTGCAGGGACGCCAGCGTCCGCGTCCACCTAGGACGCTAGCATGACACACACCGGCGTCTCCTGACAGCCGCTATCCCAGGGTTGGACCAAGAATAACGTCAAAGTGACTTCAGAAGACGTGAAACACGGACTTCTTCCACTTTCTCTAGTTTTGTTGCCCTTCCCTAAGGGAAGGCTTTCCAAAATTTCAACAACCTCTACATTCGCAGGGTCGGAAGTATTTAGTACCTCAAACTTGGGTAATTAAACCGACTACTGCGGTCTCCACCGCGTTATATCGCTAGAGAGACACCATGCCGACATGGTAGGGGCAGGGCAGTCCGCCGACCGAGAGACGCAGAGAAGCGAGACAGTTCTCCAGCTAGGCCCAAAATTTCGCGTTTTTATCGATTTTTCCTACAGTTACCACCAAAATTGAAGACAAAAGAGGCTGGGAACGATGTCTAGGACCTTGAAAAGCAAAAAGCTTACGGCACCCAGGATTCCCAAGCCGTCTCCGATCCAAGTACTAACTGGGCCCAACGTTGCTTGACTTGCCAGATCGGACGGGATGGCGTAGTTTCAACGTGGTATGGTCGTAAGCGATGCTGTACGGGTGCCCACCAGTGACATATCACTGGAAACGACACGTATAGTGTCGAAAAATTGCACACACTGCATCGAAACCTTGTCATTTTCACATATTTCCAAGTTTCCCCAGGTTATTTGATGAAATTTGGGTAATTTTGCGGGTTTTCCGGCGTGGACGCGGGTCGGACGCTGCAGGGACGCCAGCGTCCGCGTCCACCTAGGACGCTAGCATGACACACACCGGCGTCTCCTGACAGCCGCTATCCCAGGGTTGGACCAAGAATAACGTCAAAGTGACTTCAGAAGACGTGAAACACGGACTTCTTCCACTTTCTCTAGTTTTGTTGCCCTTCCCTAAGGGAAGGCTTTCCAAAATTTCAACAACCTCTACATTCGCAGGGTCGGAAGTATTTAGTACCTCAAACTTGGGTAATTAAACCGACTACTGCGGTCTCCACCGCGTTATATCGCTAGAGAGACACCATGCCGACATGGTAGGGGCAGGGCAGTCCGCCGACCGAGAGACGCAGAGAAGCGAGACAGTTCTCCAGCTAGGCCCAAAATTTCGCGTTTTTATCGATTTTTCCTACAGTTACCACCAAAATTGAAGACAAAAGAGGCTGGGAACGATGTCTAGGACCTTGAAAAGCAAAAAGCTTACGGCACCCAGGATTCCCAAGCCGTCTCCGATCCAAGTACTAACTGGGCCCAACGTTGCTTGACTTGCCAGATCGGACGGGATGGCGTAGTTTCAACGTGGTATGGTCGTAAGCGATGCTGTACGGGTGCCCACCAGTGACATATCACTGGAAACGACACGTATAGTGTCGAAAAATTGCACACACTGCATCGAAACCTTGTCATTTTCACATATTTCCAAGTTTCCCCAGGTTATTTGATGAAATTTGGGTAATTTTGCGGGTTTTCCGGCGTGGACGCGGGTCGGACGCTGCAGGGACGCCAGCGTCCGCGTCCACCTAGGACGCTAGCATGACACACACCGGCGTCTCCTGACAGCCGCTATCCCAGGGTTGGACCAAGAATAACGTCAAAGTGACTTCAGAAGACGTGAAACACGGACTTCTTCCACTTTCTCTAGTTTTGTTGCCCTTCCCTAAGGGAAGGCTTTCCAAAATTTCAACAACCTCTACATTCGCAGGGTCGGAAGTATTTAGTACCTCAAACTTGGGTAATTAAACCGACTACTGCGGTCTCCACCGCGTTATATCGCTAGAGAGACACCATGCCGACATGGTAGGGGCAGGGCAGTCCGCCGACCGAGAGACGCAGAGAAGCGAGACAGTTCTCCAGCTAGGCCCAAAATTTCGCGTTTTTATCGATTTTTCCTACAGTTACCACCAAAATTGAAGACAAAAGAGGCTGGGAACGATGTCTAGGACCTTGAAAAGCAAAAAGCTTACGGCACCCAGGATTCCCAAGCCGTCTCCGATCCAAGTACTAACTGGGCCCAACGTTGCTTGACTTGCCAGATCGGACGGGATGGCGTAGTTTCAACGTGGTATGGTCGTAAGCGATGCTGTACGGGTGCCCACCAGTGACATATCACTGGAAACGACACGTATAGTGTCGAAAAATTGCACACACTGCATCGAAACCTTGTCATTTTCACATATTTCCAAGTTTCCCCAGGTTATTTGATGAAATTTGGGTAATTTTGCGGGTTTTCCGGCGTGGACGCGGGTCGGACGCTGCAGGGACGCCAGCGTCCGCGTCCACCTAGGACGCTAGCATGACACACACCGGCGTCTCCTGACAGCCGCTATCCCAGGGTTGGACCAAGAATAACGTCAAAGTGACTTCAGAAGACGTGAAACACGGACTTCTTCCACTTTCTCTAGTTTTGTTGCCCTTCCCTAAGGGAAGGCTTTCCAAAATTTCAACAACCTCTACATTCGCAGGGTCGGAAGTATTTAGTACCTCAAACTTGGGTAATTAAACCGACTACTGCGGTCTCCACCGCGTTATATCGCTAGAGAGACACCATGCCGACATGGTAGGGGCAGGGCAGTCCGCCGACCGAGAGACGCAGAGAAGCGAGACAGTTCTCCAGCTAGGCCCAAAATTTCGCGTTTTTATCGATTTTTCCTACAGTTACCACCAAAATTGAAGACAAAAGAGGCTGGGAACGATGTCTAGGACCTTGAAAAGCAAAAAGCTTACGGCACCCAGGATTCCCAAGCCGTCTCCGATCCAAGTACTAACTGGGCCCAACGTTGCTTGACTTGCCAGATCGGACGGGATGGCGTAGTTTCAACGTGGTATGGTCGTAAGCGATGCTGTACGGGTGCCCACCAGTGACATATCACTGGAAACGACACGTATAGTGTCGAAAAATTGCACACACTGCATCGAAACCTTGTCATTTTCACATATTTCCAAGTTTCCCCAGGTTATTTGATGAAATTTGGGTAATTTTGCGGGTTTTCCGGCGTGGACGCGGGTCGGACGCTGCAGGGACGCCAGCGTCCGCGTCCACCTAGGACGCTAGCATGACACACACCGGCGTCTCCTGACAGCCGCTATCCCAGGGTTGGACCAAGAATAACGTCAAAGTGACTTCAGAAGACGTGAAACACGGACTTCTTCCACTTTCTCTAGTTTTGTTGCCCTTCCCTAAGGGAAGGCTTTCCAAAATTTCAACAACCTCTACATTCGCAGGGTCGGAAGTATTTAGTACCTCAAACTTGGGTAATTAAACCGACTACTGCGGTCTCCACCGCGTTATATCGCTAGAGAGACACCATGCCGACATGGTAGGGGCAGGGCAGTCCGCCGACCGAGAGACGCAGAGAAGCGAGACAGTTCTCCAGCTAGGCCCAAAATTTCGCGTTTTTATCGATTTTTCCTACAGTTACCACCAAAATTGAAGACAAAAGAGGCTGGGAACGATGTCTAGGACCTTGAAAAGCAAAAAGCTTACGGCACCCAGGATTCCCAAGCCGTCTCCGATCCAAGTACTAACTGGGCCCAACGTTGCTTGACTTGCCAGATCGGACGGGATGGCGTAGTTTCAACGTGGTATGGTCGTAAGCGATGCTGTACGGGTGCCCACCAGTGACATATCACTGGAAACGACACGTATAGTGTCGAAAAATTGCACACACTGCATCGAAACCTTGTCATTTTCACATATTTCCAAGTTTCCCCAGGTTATTTGATGAAATTTGGGTAATTTTGCGGGTTTTCCGGCGTGGACGCGGGTCGGACGCTGCAGGGACGCCAGCGTCCGCGTCCACCTAGGACGCTAGCATGACACACACCGGCGTCTCCTGACAGCCGCTATCCCAGGGTTGGACCAAGAATAACGTCAAAGTGACTTCAGAAGACGTGAAACACGGACTTCTTCCACTTTCTCTAGTTTTGTTGCCCTTCCCTAAGGGAAGGCTTTCCAAAATTTCAACAACCTCTACATTCGCAGGGTCGGAAGTATTTAGTACCTCAAACTTGGGTAATTAAACCGACTACTGCGGTCTCCACCGCGTTATATCGCTAGAGAGACACCATGCCGACATGGTAGGGGCAGGGCAGTCCGCCGACCGAGAGACGCAGAGAAGCGAGACAGTTCTCCAGCTAGGCCCAAAATTTCGCGTTTTTATCGATTTTTCCTACAGTTACCACCAAAATTGAAGACAAAAGAGGCTGGGAACGATGTCTAGGACCTTGAAAAGCAAAAAGCTTACGGCACCCAGGATTCCCAAGCCGTCTCCGATCCAAGTACTAACTGGGCCCAACGTTGCTTGACTTGCCAGATCGGACGGGATGGCGTAGTTTCAACGTGGTATGGTCGTAAGCGATGCTGTACGGGTGCCCACCAGTGACATATCACTGGAAACGACACGTATAGTGTCGAAAAATTGCACACACTGCATCGAAACCTTGTCATTTTCACATATTTCCAAGTTTCCCCAGGTTATTTGATGAAATTTGGGTAATTTTGCGGGTTTTCCGGCGTGGACGCGGGTCGGACGCTGCAGGGACGCCAGCGTCCGCGTCCACCTAGGACGCTAGCATGACACACACCGGCGTCTCCTGACAGCCGCTATCCCAGGGTTGGACCAAGAATAACGTCAAAGTGACTTCAGAAGACGTGAAACACGGACTTCTTCCACTTTCTCTAGTTTTGTTGCCCTTCCCTAAGGGAAGGCTTTCCAAAATTTCAACAACCTCTACATTCGCAGGGTCGGAAGTATTTAGTACCTCAAACTTGGGTAATTAAACCGACTACTGCGGTCTCCACCGCGTTATATCGCTAGAGAGACACCATGCCGACATGGTAGGGGCAGGGCAGTCCGCCGACCGAGAGACGCAGAGAAGCGAGACAGTTCTCCAGCTAGGCCCAAAATTTCGCGTTTTTATCGATTTTTCCTACAGTTACCACCAAAATTGAAGACAAAAGAGGCTGGGAACGATGTCTAGGACCTTGAAAAGCAAAAAGCTTACGGCACCCAGGATTCCCAAGCCGTCTCCGATCCAAGTACTAACTGGGCCCAACGTTGCTTGACTTGCCAGATCGGACGGGATGGCGTAGTTTCAACGTGGTATGGTCGTAAGCGATGCTGTACGGGTGCCCACCAGTGACATATCACTGGAAACGACACGTATAGTGTCGAAAAATTGCACACACTGCATCGAAACCTTGTCATTTTCACATATTTCCAAGTTTCCCCAGGTTATTTGATGAAATTTGGGTAATTTTGCGGGTTTTCCGGCGTGGACGCGGGTCGGACGCTGCAGGGACGCCAGCGTCCGCGTCCACCTAGGACGCTAGCATGACACACACCGGCGTCTCCTGACAGCCGCTATCCCAGGGTTGGACCAAGAATAACGTCAAAGTGACTTCAGAAGACGTGAAACACGGACTTCTTCCACTTTCTCTAGTTTTGTTGCCCTTCCCTAAGGGAAGGCTTTCCAAAATTTCAACAACCTCTACATTCGCAGGGTCGGAAGTATTTAGTACCTCAAACTTGGGTAATTAAACCGACTACTGCGGTCTCCACCGCGTTATATCGCTAGAGAGACACCATGCCGACATGGTAGGGGCAGGGCAGTCCGCCGACCGAGAGACGCAGAGAAGCGAGACAGTTCTCCAGCTAGGCCCAAAATTTCGCGTTTTTATCGATTTTTCCTACAGTTACCACCAAAATTGAAGACAAAAGAGGCTGGGAACGATGTCTAGGACCTTGAAAAGCAAAAAGCTTACGGCACCCAGGATTCCCAAGCCGTCTCCGATCCAAGTACTAACTGGGCCCAACGTTGCTTGACTTGCCAGATCGGACGGGATGGCGTAGTTTCAACGTGGTATGGTCGTAAGCGATGCTGTACGGGTGCCCACCAGTGACATATCACTGGAAACGACACGTATAGTGACGAAAAATTGCACACACTGCATCGAAACCTTGTCATTTTCACATATTTCCAAGTTTCCCCAGGTTATTTGATGAAATTTGGGTAATTTTGCGGGTTTTCCGGCGTGGACGCGGGTCGGACGCTGCAGGGACGCCAGCGTCCGCGTCCACCTAGGACGCTAGCATGACACACACCGGCGTCTCCTGACAGCCGCTATCCCAGGGTTGGACCAAGAATAACGTCAAAGTGACTTCAGAAGACGTGAAACACGGACTTCTTCCACTTTCTCTAGTTTTGTTGCCCTTCCCTAAGGGAAGGCTTTCCAAAATTTCAACAACCTCTACATTCGCAGGGTCGGAAGTATTTAGTACCTCAAACTTGGGTAATTAAACCGACTACTGCGGTCTCCACCGCGTTATATCGCTAGAGAGACACCATGCCGACATGGTAGGGGCAGGGCAGTCCGCCGACCGAGAGACGCAGAGAAGCGAGACAGTTCTCCAGCTAGGCCCAAAATTTCGCGTTTTTATCGATTTTTCCTACAGTTACCACCAAAATTGAAGACAAAAGAGGCTGGGAACGATGTCTAGGACCTTGAAAAGCAAAAAGCTTACGGCACCCAGGATTCCCAAGCCGTCTCCGATCCAAGTACTAACTGGGCCCAACGTTGCTTGACTTGCCAGATCGGACGGGATGGCGTAGTTTCAACGTGGTATGGTCGTAAGCGATGCTGTACGGGTGCCCACCAGTGACATATCACTGGAAACGACACGTATAGTGTCGAAAAATTGCACACACTGCATCGAAACCTTGTCATTTTCACATATTTCCAAGTTTCCCCAGGTTATTTGATGAAATTTGGGTAATTTTGCGGGTTTTCCGGCGTGGACGCGGGTCGGACGCTGCAGGGACGCCAGCGTCCGCGTCCACCTAGGACGCTAGCATGACACACACCGGCGTCTCCTGACAGCCGCTATCCCAGGGTTGGACCAAGAATAACGTCAAAGTGACTTCAGAAGACGTGAAACACGGACTTCTTCCACTTTCTCTAGTTTTGTTGCCCTTCCCTAAGGGAAGGCTTTCCAAAATTTCAACAACCTCTACATTCGCAGGGTCGGAAGTATTTAGTACCTCAAACTTGGGTAATTAAACCGACTACTGCGGTCTCCACCGCGTTATATCGCTAGAGAGACACCATGCCGACATGGTAGGGGCAGGGCAGTCCGCCGACCGAGAGACGCAGAGAAGCGAGACAGTTCTCCAGCTAGGCCCAAAATTTCGCGTTTTTATCGATTTTTCCTACAGTTACCACCAAAATTGAAGACAAAAGAGGCTGGGAACGATGTCTAGGACCTTGAAAAGCAAAAAGCTTACGGCACCCAGGATTCCCAAGCCGTCTCCGATCCAAGTACTAACTGGGCCCAACGTTGCTTGACTTGCCAGATCGGACGGGATGGCGTAGTTTCAACGTGGTATGGTCGTAAGCGATGCTGTACGGGTGCCCACCAGTGACATATCACTGGAAACGACACGTATAGTGTCGAAAAATTGCACACACTGCATCGAAACCTTGTCATTTTCACATATTTCCAAGTTTCCCCAGGTTATTTGATGAAATTTGGGTAATTTTGCGGGTTTTCCGGCGTGGACGCGGGTCGGACGCTGCAGGGACGCCAGCGTCCGCGTCCACCTAGGACGCTAGCATGACACACACCGGCGTCTCCTGACAGCCGCTATCCCAGGGTTGGACCAAGAATAACGTCAAAGTGACTTCAGAAGACGTGAAACACGGACTTCTTCCACTTTCTCTAGTTTTGTTGCCCTTCCCTAAGGGAAGGCTTTCCAAAATTTCAACAACCTCTACATTCGCAGGGTCGGAAGTATTTAGTACCTCAAACTTGGGTAATTAAACCGACTACTGCGGTCTCCACCGCGTTATATCGCTAGAGAGACACCATGCCGACATGGTAGGGGCAGGGCAGTCCGCCGACCGAGAGACGCAGAGAAGCGAGACAGTTCTCCAGCTAGGCCCAAAATTTCGCGTTTTTATCGATTTTTCCTACAGTTACCACCAAAATTGAAGACAAAAGAGGCTGGGAACGATGTCTAGGACCTTGAAAAGCAAAAAGCTTACGGCACCCAGGATTCCCAAGCCGTCTCCGATCCAAGTACTAACTGGGCCCAACGTTGCTTGACTTGCCAGATCGGACGGGATGGCGTAGTTTCAACGTGGTATGGTCGTAAGCGATGCTGTACGGGTGCCCACCAGTGACATATCACTGGAAACGACACGTATAGTGTCGAAAAATTGCACACACTGCATCGAAACCTTGTCATTTTCACATATTTCCAAGTTTCCCCAGGTTATTTGATGAAATTTGGGTAATTTTGCGGGTTTTCCGGCGTGGACGCGGGTCGGACGCTGCAGGGACGCCAGCGTCCGCGTCCACCTAGGACGCTAGCATGACACACACCGGCGTCTCCTGACTGCCGCTATCCCAGGGTTGGACCAAGAATAACGTCAAAGTGACTTCAGAAGACGTGAAACACGGACTTCTTCCACTTTCTCTAGTTTTGTTGCCCTTCCCTAAGGAAAGGCTTTCCAAAATTTCAACAACCTCTACATTCGCAGGGTCGGAAGTATTTAGTACCTCAAACTTGGGTAATTAAACCGACTACTGCGGTCTCCACCGCGTTATATCGCTAGAGAGACACCATGCCGACATGGTAGGGGCAGGGCAGTCCGCCGACCGAGAGACGCAGAGAAGCGAGACAGTTCTCCAGCTAGGCCCAAAATTTCGCGTTTTTATCGATTTTTCCTACAGTTACCACCAAAATTGAAGACAAAAGAGGCTGGGAACGATGTCTAGGACCTTGAAAAGCAAAAAGCTTACGGCACCCAGGATTCCCAAGCCGTCTCCGATCCAAGTACTAACTGGGCCCAACGTTGCTTGACTTGCCAGATCGGACGGGATGGCGTAGTTTCAACGTGGTATGGTCGTAAGCGATGCTGTACGGGTGCCCACCAGTGACATATCACTGGAAACGACACGTATAGTGTCGAAAAATTGCACACACTGCATCGAAACCTTGTCATTTTCACATATTTCCAAGTTTCCCCAGGTTATTTGATGAAATTTGGGTAATTTTGCGGGTTTTCCGGCGTGGACGCGGGTCGGACGCTGCAGGGACGCCAGCGTCCGCGTCCACCTAGGACGCTAGCATGACACACACCGGCGTCTCCTGACAGCCGCTATCCCAGGGTTGGACCAAGAATAACGTCAAAGTGACTTCAGAAGACGTGAAACACGGACTTCTTCCACTTTCTCTAGTTTTGTTGCCCTTCCCTAAGGAAAGGCTTTCCAAAATTTCAACAACCTCTACATTCGCAGGGTCGGAAGTATTTAGTACCTCAAACTTGGGTAATTAAACCGACTACTGCGGTCTCCACCGCGTTATATCGCTAGAGAGACACCATGCCGACATGGTAGGGGCAGGGCAGTCCGCCGACCGAGAGACGCAGAGAAGCGAGACAGTTCTCCAGCTAGGCCCAAAATTTCGCGTTTTTATCGATTTTTCCTACAGTTACCACCAAAATTGAAGACAAAAGAGGCTGGGAACGATGTCTAGGACCTTGAAAAGCAAAAAGCTTACGGCACCCAGGATTCCCAAGCCGTCTCCGATCCAAGTACTAACTGGGCCCAACGTTGCTTGACTTGCCAGATCGGACGGGATGGCGTAGTTTCAACGTGGTATGGTCGTAAGCGATGCTGTACGGGTGCCCACCAGTGACATATCACTGGAAACGACACGTATAGTGTCGAAAAATTGCACACACTGCATCGAAACCTTGTCATTTTCACATATTTCCAAGTTTCCCCAGGTTATTTGATGAAATTTGGGTAATTTTGCGGGTTTTCCGGCGTGGACGCGGGTCGGACGCTGCAGGGACGCCAGCGTCCGCGTCCACCTAGGACGCTAGCATGACACACACCGGCGTCTCCTGACAGCCGCTATCCCAGGGTTGGACCAAGAATAACGTCAAAGTGACTTCAGAAGACGTGAAACACGGACTTCTTCCACTTTCTCTAGTTTTGTTGCCCTTCCCTAAGGGAAGGCTTTCCAAAATTTCAACAACCTCTACATTCGCAGGGTCGGAAGTATTTAGTACCTCAAACTTGGGTAATTAAACCGACTACTGCGGTCTCCACCGCGTTATATCGCTAGAGAGACACCATGCCGACATGGTAGGGGCAGGGCAGTCCGCCGACCGAGAGACGCAGAGAAGCGAGACAGTTCTCCAGCTAGGCCCAAAATTTCGCGTTTTTATCGATTTTTCCTACAGTTACCACCAAAATTGAAGACAAAAGAGGCTGGGAACGATGTCTAGGACCTTGAAAAGCAAAAAGCTTACGGCACCCAGGATTCCCAAGCCGTCTCCGATCCAAGTACTAACTGGGCCCAACGTTGCTTGACTTGCCAGATCGGACGGGATGGCGTAGTTTCAACGTGGTATGGTCGTAAGCGATGCTGTACGGGTGCCCACCAGTGACATATCACTGGAAACGACACGTATAGTGTCGAAAAATTGCACACACTGCATCGAAACCTTGTCATTTTCACATATTTCCAAGTTTCCCCAGGTTATTTGATGAAATTTGGGTAATTTTGCGGGTTTTCCGGCGTGGACGCGGGTCGGACGCTGCAGGGACGCCAGCGTCCGCGTCCACCTAGGACGCTAGCATGACACACACCGGCGTCTCCTGACAGCCGCTATCCCAGGGTTGGACCAAGAATAACGTCAAAGTGACTTCAGAAGACGTGAAACACGGACTTCTTCCACTTTCTCTAGTTTTGTTGCCCTTCCCTAAGGGAAGGCTTTCCAAAATTTCAACAACCTCTACATTCGCAGGGTCGGAAGTATTTAGTACCTCAAACTTGGGTAATTAAACCGACTACTGCGGTCTCCACCGCGTTATATCGCTAGAGAGACACCATGCCGACATGGTAGGGGCAGGGCAGTCCGCCGACCGAGAGACGCAGAGAAGCGAGACAGTTCTCCAGCTAGGCCCAAAATTTCGCGTTTTTATCGATTTTTCCTACAGTTACCACCAAAATTGAAGACAAAAGAGGCTGGGAACGATGTCTAGGACCTTGAAAAGCAAAAAGCTTACGGCACCCAGGATTCCCAAGCCGTCTCCGATCCAAGTACTAACTGGGCCCAACGTTGCTTGACTTGCCAGATCGGACGGGATGGCGTAGTTTCAACGTGGTATGGTCGTAAGCGATGCTGTACGGGTGCCCACCAGTGACATATCACTGGAAACGACACGTATAGTGTCGAAAAATTGCACACACTGCATCGAAACCTTGTCATTTTCACATATTTCCAAGTTTCCCCAGGTTATTTGATGAAATTTGGGTAATTTTGCGGGTTTTCCGGCGTGGACGCGGGTCGGACGCTGCAGGGACGCCAGCGTCCGCGTCCACCTAGGACGCTAGCATGACACACACCGGCGTCTCCTGACAGCCGCTATCCCAGGGTTGGACCAAGAATAACGTCAAAGTGACTTCAGAAGACGTGAAACACGGACTTCTTCCACTTTCTCTAGTTTTGTTGCCCTTCCCTAAGGGAAGGCTTTCCAAAATTTCAACAACCTCTACATTCGCAGGGTCGGAAGTATTTAGTACCTCAAACTTGGGTAATTAAACCGACTACTGCGGTCTCCACCGCGTTATATCGCTAGAGAGACACCATGCCGACATGGTAGGGGCAGGGCAGTCCGCCGACCGAGAGACGCAGAGAAGCGAGACAGTTCTCCAGCTAGGCCCAAAATTTCGCGTTTTTATCGATTTTTCCTACAGTTACCACCAAAATTGAAGACAAAAGAGGCTGGGAACGATGTCTAGGACCTTGAAAAGCAAAAAGCTTACGGCACCCAGGATTCCCAAGCCGTCTCCGATCCAAGTACTAACTGGGCCCAACGTTGCTTGACTTGCCAGATCGGACGGGATGGCGTAGTTTCAACGTGGTATGGTCGTAAGCGATGCTGTACGGGTGCCCACCAGTGACATATCACTGGAAACGACACGTATAGTGTCGAAAAATTGCACACACTGCATCGAAACCTTGTCATTTTCACATATTTCCAAGTTTCCCCAGGTTATTTGATGAAATTTGGGTAATTTTGCGGGTTTTCCGGCGTGGACGCGGGTCGGACGCTGCAGGGACGCCAGCGTCCGCGTCCACCTAGGACGCTAGCATGACACACACCGGCGTCTCCTGACAGCCGCTATCCCAGGGTTGGACCAAGAATAACGTCAAAGTGACTTCAGAAGACGTGAAACACGGACTTCTTCCACTTTCTCTAGTTTTGTTGCCCTTCCCTAAGGGAAGGCTTTCCAAAATTTCAACAACCTCTACATTCGCAGGGTCGGAAGTATTTAGTACCTCAAACTTGGGTAATTAAACCGACTACTGCGGTCTCCACCGCGTTATATCGCTAGAGAGACACCATGCCGACATGGTAGGGGCAGGGCAGTCCGCCGACCGAGAGACGCAGAGAAGCGAGACAGTTCTCCAGCTAGGCCCAAAATTTCGCGTTTTTATCGATTTTTCCTACAGTTACCACCAAAATTGAAGACAAAAGAGGCTGGGAACGATGTCTAGGACCTTGAAAAGCAAAAAGCTTACGGCACCCAGGATTCCCAAGCCGTCTCCGATCCAAGTACTAACTGGGCCCAACGTTGCTTGACTTGCCAGATCGGACGGGATGGCGTAGTTTCAACGTGGTATGGTCGTAAGCGATGCTGTACGGGTGCCCACCAGTGACATATCACTGGAAACGACACGTATAGTGTCGAAAAATTGCACACACTGCATCGAAACCTTGTCATTTTCACATATTTCCAAGTTTCCCCAGGTTATTTGATGAAATTTGGGTAATTTTGCGGGTTTTCCGGCGTGGACGCGGGTCGGACGCTGCAGGGACGCCAGCGTCCGCGTCCACCTAGGACGCTAGCATGACACACACCGGCGTCTCCTGACAGCCGCTATCCCAGGGTTGGACCAAGAATAACGTCAAAGTGACTTCAGAAGACGTGAAACACGGACTTCTTCCACTTTCTCTAGTTTTGTTGCCCTTCCCTAAGGGAAGGCTTTCCAAAATTTCAACAACCTCTACATTCGCAGGGTCGGAAGTATTTAGTACCTCAAACTTGGGTAATTAAACCGACTACTGCGGTCTCCACCGCGTTATATCGCTAGAGAGACACCATGCCGACATGGTAGGGGCAGGGCAGTCCGCCGACCGAGAGACGCAGAGAAGCGAGACAGTTCTCCAGCTAGGCCCAAAATTTCGCGTTTTTATCGATTTTTCCTACAGTTACCACCAAAATTGAAGACAAAAGAGGCTGGGAACGATGTCTAGGACCTTGAAAAGCAAAAAGCTTACGGCACCCAGGATTCCCAAGCCGTCTCCGATCCAAGTACTAACTGGGCCCAACGTTGCTTGACTTGCCAGATCGGACGGGATGGCGTAGTTTCAACGTGGTATGGTCGTAAGCGATGCTGTACGGGTGCCCACCAGTGACATATCACTGGAAACGACACGTATAGTGTCGAAAAATTGCACACACTGCATCGAAACCTTGTCATTTTCACATATTTCCAAGTTTCCCCAGGTTATTTGATGAAATTTGGGTAATTTTGCGGGTTTTCCGGCGTGGACGCGGGTCGGACGCTGCAGGGACGCCAGCGTCCGCGTCCACCTAGGACGCTAGCATGACACACACCGGCGTCTCCTGACAGCCGCTATCCCAGGGTTGGACCAAGAATAACGTCAAAGTGACTTCAGAAGACGTGAAACACGGACTTCTTCCACTTTCTCTAGTTTTGTTGCCCTTCCCTAAGGGAAGGCTTTCCAAAATTTCAACAACCTCTACATTCGCAGGGTCGGAAGTATTTAGTACCTCAAACTTGGGTAATTAAACCGACTACTGCGGTCTCCACCGCGTTATATCGCTAGAGAGACACCATGCCGACATGGTAGGGGCAGGGCAGTCCGCCGACCGAGAGACGCAGAGAAGCGAGACAGTTCTCCAGCTAGGCCCAAAATTTCGCGTTTTTATCGATTTTTCCTACAGTTACCACCAAAATTGAAGACAAAAGAGGCTGGGAACGATGTCTAGGACCTTGAAAAGCAAAAAGCTTACGGCACCCAGGATTCCCAAGCCGTCTCCGATCCAAGTACTAACTGGGCCCAACGTTGCTTGACTTGCCAGATCGGACGGGATGGCGTAGTTTCAACGTGGTATGGTCGTAAGCGATGCTGTACGGGTGCCCACCAGTGACATATCACTGGAAACGACACGTATAGTGTCGAAAAATTGCACACACTGCATCGAAACCTTGTCATTTTCACATATTTCCAAGTTTCCCCAGGTTATTTGATGAAATTTGGGTAATTTTGCGGGTTTTCCGGCGTGGACGCGGGTCGGACGCTGCAGGGACGCCAGCGTCCGCGTCCACCTAGGACGCTAGCATGACACACACCGGCGTCTCCTGACAGCCGCTATCCCAGGGTTGGACCAAGAATAACGTCAAAGTGACTTCAGAAGACGTGAAACACGGACTTCTTCCACTTTCTCTAGTTTTGTTGCCCTTCCCTAAGGGAAGGCTTTCCAAAATTTCAACAACCTCTACATTCGCAGGGTCGGAAGTATTTAGTACCTCAAACTTGGGTAATTAAACCGACTACTGCGGTCTCCACCGCGTTATATCGCTAGAGAGACACCATGCCGACATGGTAGGGGCAGGGCAGTCCGCCGACCGAGAGACGCAGAGAAGCGAGACAGTTCTCCAGCTAGGCCCAAAATTTCGCGTTTTTATCGATTTTTCCTACAGTTACCACCAAAATTGAAGACAAAAGAGGCTGGGAACGATGTCTAGGACCTTGAAAAGCAAAAAGCTTACGGCACCCAGGATTCCCAAGCCGTCTCCGATCCAAGTACTAACTGGGCCCAACGTTGCTTGACTTGCCAGATCGGACGGGATGGCGTAGTTTCAACGTGGTATGGTCGTAAGCGATGCTGTACGGGTGCCCACCAGTGACATATCACTGGAAACGACACGTATAGTGTCGAAAAATTGCACACACTGCATCGAAACCTTGTCATTTTCACATATTTCCAAGTTTCCCCAGGTTATTTGATGAAATTTGGGTAATTTTGCGGGTTTTCCGGCGTGGACGCGGGTCGGACGCTGCAGGGACGCCAGCGTCCGCGTCCACCTAGGACGCTAGCATGACACACACCGGCGTCTCCTGACAGCCGCTATCCCAGGGTTGGACCAAGAATAACGTCAAAGTGACTTCAGAAGACGTGAAACACGGACTTCTTCCACTTTCTCTAGTTTTGTTGCCCTTCCCTAAGGGAAGGCTTTCCAAAATTTCAACAACCTCTACATTCGCAGGGTCGGAAGTATTTAGTACCTCAAACTTGGGTAATTAAACCGACTACTGCGGTCTCCACCGCGTTATATCGCTAGAGAGACACCATGCCGACATGGTAGGGGCAGGGCAGTCCGCCGACCGAGAGACGCAGAGAAGCGAGACAGTTCTCCAGCTAGGCCCAAAATTTCGCGTTTTTATCGATTTTTCCTACAGTTACCACCAAAATTGAAGACAAAAGAGGCTGGGAACGATGTCTAGGACCTTGAAAAGCAAAAAGCTTACGGCACCCAGGATTCCCAAGCCGTCTCCGATCCAAGTACTAACTGGGCCCAACGTTGCTTGACTTGCCAGATCGGACGGGATGGCGTAGTTTCAACGTGGTATGGTCGTAAGCGATGCTGTACGGGTGCCCACCAGTGACATATCACTGGAAACGACACGTATAGTGTCGAAAAATTGCACACACTGCATCGAAACCTTGTCATTTTCACATATTTCCAAGTTTCCCCAGGTTATTTGATGAAATTTGGGTAATTTTGCGGGTTTTCCGGCGTGGACGCGGGTCGGACGCTGCAGGGACGCCAGCGTCCGCGTCCACCTAGGACGCTAGCATGACACACACCGGCGTCTCCTGACAGCCGCTATCCCAGGGTTGGACCAAGAATAACGTCAAAGTGACTTCAGAAGACGTGAAACACGGACTTCTTCCACTTTCTCTAGTTTTGTTGCCCTTCCCTAAGGGAAGGCTTTCCAAAATTTCAACAACCTCTACATTCGCAGGGTCGGAAGTATTTAGTACCTCAAACTTGGGTAATTAAACCGACTACTGCGGTCTCCACCGCGTTATATCGCTAGAGAGACACCATGCCGACATGGTAGGGGCAGGGCAGTCCGCCGACCGAGAGACGCAGAGAAGCGAGACAGTTCTCCAGCTAGGCCCAAAATTTCGCGTTTTTATCGATTTTTCCTACAGTTACCACCAAAATTGAAGACAAAAGAGGCTGGGAACGATGTCTAGGACCTTGAAAAGCAAAAAGCTTACGGCACCCAGGATTCCCAAGCCGTCTCCGATCCAAGTACTAACTGGGCCCAACGTTGCTTGACTTGCCAGATCGGACGGGATGGCGTAGTTTCAACGTGGTATGGTCGTAAGCGATGCTGTACGGGTGCCCACCAGTGACATATCACTGGAAACGACACGTATAGTGTCGAAAAATTGCACACACTGCATCGAAACCTTGTCATTTTCACATATTTCCAAGTTTCCCCAGGTTATTTGATGAAATTTGGGTAATTTTGCGGGTTTTCCGGCGTGGACGCGGGTCGGACGCTGCAGGGACGCCAGCGTCCGCGTCCACCTAGGACGCTAGCATGACACACACCGGCGTCTCCTGACAGCCGCTATCCCAGGGTTGGACCAAGAATAACGTCAAAGTGACTTCAGAAGACGTGAAACACGGACTTCTTCCACTTTCTCTAGTTTTGTTGCCCTTCCCTAAGGGAAGGCTTTCCAAAATTTCAACAACCTCTACATTCGCAGGGTCGGAAGTATTTAGTACCTCAAACTTGGGTAATTAAACCGACTACTGCGGTCTCCACCGCGTTATATCGCTAGAGAGACACCATGCCGACATGGTAGGGGCAGGGCAGTCCGCCGACCGAGAGACGCAGAGAAGCGAGACAGTTCTCCAGCTAGGCCCAAAATTTCGCGTTTTTATCGATTTTTCCTACAGTTACCACCAAAATTGAAGACAAAAGAGGCTGGGAACGATGTCTAGGACCTTGAAAAGCAAAAAGCTTACGGCACCCAGGATTCCCAAGCCGTCTCCGATCCAAGTACTAACTGGGCCCAACGTTGCTTGACTTGCCAGATCGGACGGGATGGCGTAGTTTCAACGTGGTATGGTCGTAAGCGATGCTGTACGGGTGCCCACCAGTGACATATCACTGGAAACGACACGTATAGTGTCGAAAAATTGCACACACTGCATCGAAACCTTGTCATTTTCACATATTTCCAAGTTTCCCCAGGTTATTTGATGAAATTTGGGTAATTTTGCGGGTTTTCCGGCGTGGACGCGGGTCGGACGCTGCAGGGACGCCAGCGTCCGCGTCCACCTAGGACGCTAGCATGACACACACCGGCGTCTCCTGACAGCCGCTATCCCAGGGTTGGACCAAGAATAACGTCAAAGTGACTTCAGAAGACGTGAAACACGGACTTCTTCCACTTTCTCTAGTTTTGTTGCCCTTCCCTAAGGGAAGGCTTTCCAAAATTTCAACAACCTCTACATTCGCAGGGTCGGAAGTATTTAGTACCTCAAACTTGGGTAATTAAACCGACTACTGCGGTCTCCACCGCGTTATATCGCTAGAGAGACACCATGCCGACATGGTAGGGGCAGGGCAGTCCGCCGACCGAGAGACGCAGAGAAGCGAGACAGTTCTCCAGCTAGGCCCAAAATTTCGCGTTTTTATCGATTTTTCCTACAGTTACCACCAAAATTGAAGACAAAAGAGGCTGGGAACGATGTCTAGGACCTTGAAAAGCAAAAAGCTTACGGCACCCAGGATTCCCAAGCCGTCTCCGATCCAAGTACTAACTGGGCCCAACGTTGCTTGACTTGCCAGATCGGACGGGATGGCGTAGTTTCAACGTGGTATGGTCGTAAGCGATGCTGTACGGGTGCCCACCAGTGACATATCACTGGAAACGACACGTATAGTGTCGAAAAATTGCACACACTGCATCGAAACCTTGTCATTTTCACATATTTCCAAGTTTCCCCAGGTTATTTGATGAAATTTGGGTAATTTTGCGGGTTTTCCGGCGTGGACGCGGGTCGGACGCTGCAGGGACGCCAGCGTCCGCGTCCACCTAGGACGCTAGCATGACACACACCGGCGTCTCCTGACAGCCGCTATCCCAGGGTTGGACCAAGAATAACGTCAAAGTGACTTCAGAAGACGTGAAACACGGACTTCTTCCACTTTCTCTAGTTTTGTTGCCCTTCCCTAAGGGAAGGCTTTCCAAAATTTCAACAACCTCTACATTCGCAGGGTCGGAAGTATTTAGTACCTCAAACTTGGGTAATTAAACCGACTACTGCGGTCTCCACCGCGTTATATCGCTAGAGAGACACCATGCCGACATGGTAGGGGCAGGGCAGTCCGCCGACCGAGAGACGCAGAGAAGCGAGACAGTTCTCCAGCTAGGCCCAAAATTTCGCGTTTTTATCGATTTTTCCTACAGTTACCACCAAAATTGAAGACAAAAGAGGCTGGGAACGATGTCTAGGACCTTGAAAAGCAAAAAGCTTACGGCACCCAGGATTCCCAAGCCGTCTCCGATCCAAGTACTAACTGGGCCCAACGTTGCTTGACTTGCCAGATCGGACGGGATGGCGTAGTTTCAACGTGGTATGGTCGTAAGCGATGCTGTACGGGTGCCCACCAGTGACATATCACTGGAAACGACACGTATAGTGTCGAAAAATTGCACACACTGCATCGAAACCTTGTCATTTTCACATATTTCCAAGTTTCCCCAGGTTATTTGATGAAATTTGGGTAATTTTGCGGGTTTTCCGGCGTGGACGCGGGTCGGACGCTGCAGGGACGCCAGCGTCCGCGTCCACCTAGGACGCTAGCATGACACACACCGGCGTCTCCTGACAGCCGCTATCCCAGGGTTGGACCAAGAATAACGTCAAAGTGACTTCAGAAGACGTGAAACACGGACTTCTTCCACTTTCTCTAGTTTTGTTGCCCTTCCCTAAGGGAAGGCTTTCCAAAATTTCAACAACCTCTACATTCGCAGGGTCGGAAGTATTTAGTACCTCAAACTTGGGTAATTAAACCGACTACTGCGGTCTCCACCGCGTTATATCGCTAGAGAGACACCATGCCGACATGGTAGGGGCAGGGCAGTCCGCCGACCGAGAGACGCAGAGAAGCGAGACAGTTCTCCAGCTAGGCCCAAAATTTCGCGTTTTTATCGATTTTTCCTACAGTTACCACCAAAATTGAAGACAAAAGAGGCTGGGAACGATGTCTAGGACCTTGAAAAGCAAAAAGCTTACGGCACCCAGGATTCCCAAGCCGTCTCCGATCCAAGTACTAACTGGGCCCAACGTTGCTTGACTTGCCAGATCGGACGGGATGGCGTAGTTTCAACGTGGTATGGTCGTAAGCGATGCTGTACGGGTGCCCACCAGTGACATATCACTGGAAACGACACGTATAGTGTCGAAAAATTGCACACACTGCATCGAAACCTTGTCATTTTCACATATTTCCAAGTTTCCCCAGGTTATTTGATGAAATTTGGGTAATTTTGCGGGTTTTCCGGCGTGGACGCGGGTCGGACGCTGCAGGGACGCCAGCGTCCGCGTCCACCTAGGACGCTAGCATGACACACACCGGCGTCTCCTGACAGCCGCTATCCCAGGGTTGGACCAAGAATAACGTCAAAGTGACTTCAGAAGACGTGAAACACGGACTTCTTCCACTTTCTCTAGTTTTGTTGCCCTTCCCTAAGGGAAGGCTTTCCAAAATTTCAACAACCTCTACATTCGCAGGGTCGGAAGTATTTAGTACCTCAAACTTGGGTAATTAAACCGACTACTGCGGTCTCCACCGCGTTATATCGCTAGAGAGACACCATGCCGACATGGTAGGGGCAGGGCAGTCCGCCGACCGAGAGACGCAGAGAAGCGAGACAGTTCTCCAGCTAGGCCCAAAATTTCGCGTTTTTATCGATTTTTCCTACAGTTACCACCAAAATTGAAGACAAAAGAGGCTGGGAACGATGTCTAGGACCTTGAAAAGCAAAAAGCTTACGGCACCCAGGATTCCCAAGCCGTCTCCGATCCAAGTACTAACTGGGCCCAACGTTGCTTGACTTGCCAGATCGGACGGGATGGCGTAGTTTCAACGTGGTATGGTCGTAAGCGATGCTGTACGGGTGCCCACCAGTGACATATCACTGGAAACGACACGTATAGTGTCGAAAAATTGCACACACTGCATCGAAACCTTGTCATTTTCACATATTTCCAAGTTTCCCCAGGTTATTTGATGAAATTTGGGTAATTTTGCGGGTTTTCCGGCGTGGACGCGGGTCGGACGCTGCAGGGACGCCAGCGTCCGCGTCCACCTAGGACGCTAGCATGACACACACCGGCGTCTCCTGACAGCCGCTATCCCAGGGTTGGACCAAGAATAACGTCAAAGTGACTTCAGAAGACGTGAAACACGGACTTCTTCCACTTTCTCTAGTTTTGTTGCCCTTCCCTAAGGGAAGGCTTTCCAAAATTTCAACAACCTCTACATTCGCAGGGTCGGAAGTATTTAGTACCTCAAACTTGGGTAATTAAACCGACTACTGCGGTCTCCACCGCGTTATATCGCTAGAGAGACACCATGCCGACATGGTAGGGGCAGGGCAGTCCGCCGACCGAGAGACGCAGAGAAGCGAGACAGTTCTCCAGCTAGGCCCAAAATTTCGCGTTTTTATCGATTTTTCCTACAGTTACCACCAAAATTGAAGACAAAAGAGGCTGGGAACGATGTCTAGGACCTTGAAAAGCAAAAAGCTTACGGCACCCAGGATTCCCAAGCCGTCTCCGATCCAAGTACTAACTGGGCCCAACGTTGCTTGACTTGCCAGATCGGACGGGATGGCGTAGTTTCAACGTGGTATGGTCGTAAGCGATGCTGTACGGGTGCCCACCAGTGACATATCACTGGAAACGACACGTATAGTGTCGAAAAATTGCACACACTGCATCGAAACCTTGTCATTTTCACATATTTCCAAGTTTCCCCAGGTTATTTGATGAAATTTGGGTAATTTTGCGGGTTTTCCGGCGTGGACGCGGGTCGGACGCTGCAGGGACGCCAGCGTCCGCGTCCACCTAGGACGCTAGCATGACACACACCGGCGTCTCCTGACAGCCGCTATCCCAGGGTTGGACCAAGAATAACGTCAAAGTGACTTCAGAAGACGTGAAACACGGACTTCTTCCACTTTCTCTAGTTTTGTTGCCCTTCCCTAAGGGAAGGCTTTCCAAAATTTCAACAACCTCTACATTCGCAGGGTCGGAAGTATTTAGTACCTCAAACTTGGGTAATTAAACCGACTACTGCGGTCTCCACCGCGTTATATCGCTAGAGAGACACCATGCCGACATGGTAGGGGCAGGGCAGTCCGCCGACCGAGAGACGCAGAGAAGCGAGACAGTTCTCCAGCTAGGCCCAAAATTTCGCGTTTTTATCGATTTTTCCTACAGTTACCACCAAAATTGAAGACAAAAGAGGCTGGGAACGATGTCTAGGACCTTGAAAAGCAAAAAGCTTACGGCACCCAGGATTCCCAAGCCGTCTCCGATCCAAGTACTAACTGGGCCCAACGTTGCTTGACTTGCCAGATCGGACGGGATGGCGTAGTTTCAACGTGGTATGGTCGTAAGCGATGCTGTACGGGTGCCCACCAGTGACATATCACTGGAAACGACACGTATAGTGTCGAAAAATTGCACACACTGCATCGAAACCTTGTCATTTTCACATATTTCCAAGTTTCCCCAGGTTATTTGATGAAATTTGGGTAATTTTGCGGGTTTTCCGGCGTGGACGCGGGTCGGACGCTGCAGGGACGCCAGCGTCCGCGTCCACCTAGGACGCTAGCATGACACACACCGGCGTCTCCTGACAGCCGCTATCCCAGGGTTGGACCAAGAATAACGTCAAAGTGACTTCAGAAGACGTGAAACACGGACTTCTTCCACTTTCTCTAGTTTTGTTGCCCTTCCCTAAGGGAAGGCTTTCCAAAATTTCAACAACCTCTACATTCGCAGGGTCGGAAGTATTTAGTACCTCAAACTTGGGTAATTAAACCGACTACTGCGGTCTCCACCGCGTTATATCGCTAGAGAGACACCATGCCGACATGGTAGGGGCAGGGCAGTCCGCCGACCGAGAGACGCAGAGAAGCGAGACAGTTCTCCAGCTAGGCCCAAAATTTCGCGTTTTTATCGATTTTTCCTACAGTTACCACCAAAATTGAAGACAAAAGAGGCTGGGAACGATGTCTAGGACCTTGAAAAGCAAAAAGCTTACGGCACCCAGGATTCCCAAGCCGTCTCCGATCCAAGTACTAACTGGGCCCAACGTTGCTTGACTTGCCAGATCGGACGGGATGGCGTAGTTTCAACGTGGTATGGTCGTAAGCGATGCTGTACGGGTGCCCACCAGTGACATATCACTGGAAACGACACGTATAGTGTCGAAAAATTGCACACACTGCATCGAAACCTTGTCATTTTCACATATTTCCAAGTTTCCCCAGGTTATT